>BEHA01050306.1:358067-371348 GCA_002897215.1 Eschscholzia californica subsp. californica | reverse complement strand
GAAAATGCTAAATGTACAAAGAATCTTTGACAAGATTCTTGACAAAATGTCATTTGAACGGTCCCGATCAAAGTCAAACTTTGAAAAGCTTTGATCAATTTTTGTCTTTTAGTGAAAAAGAGTCATTAAGTCACAAATTTTGTCAAGGATCTTGTACATATAGCACTCCCGTTTTAGTTTTGCCCCGCTAACCATGATGTTGTTAGTCAAATTTAATCTTCTATAATTATATTTTTTCATCTTTGTGTTAAAATTACTTTCCTCGTATTGTTTCCCTCTCCATACTCTTTAAATTTTGGTACCCTTTAAATATTTGGATTTTAAAAGTTAGTTTTGTCACAAGAGACTGACTAGTCTAACAAAGTGGAGGTTTGTAATTCACTAACAATCTCATTTAGGTTGACAAATGTTGTTCGAAGTGATGAAATGAAGTTTATGGCAACCCTCGTTATGAACCCACCAAAAATTTATTTCCATCTCTTCGGGCTGATTGACGATACCTTTGAGTAGGAGACAATTGCTCGTAAAGAATACAAATATGAAAGAGAGTATAGATTGGATAACTATAATTTTGCCCGTTTCTGATACGACTTTGTTTCCCACCTGATAATTTTTGGAGGATTTATCCAGGAGAAACTCCTAGGAAGCAATTCAACAAGCTTAATTTTTGAAAAAAAAATCTAGAGACATTATAATACTCAATTGATTAGCCTAATTGTTTTGTTACTTCGTAAATTTTAGCAAAAAGATCCGTTTTGCAGGGGCGGAATTACAACTAGGCCAGAGGGGGCCATGGCCCCTCTTGACCTAGTCGCAATGGTTTGCGTTGTCACCATGATCCTCATAGAATGTTAATTTGAGAAGATTTTTTGAACGTATAGACCAAAAAACGGGCCTTAATAACAGTTTTAGTTCTCTCTAATCCCATAAAGGATCTAAAAACCAAAATATAAATTTAAATGGATATCTAGTCCATTTGTATACATCTAGAGAGAAAACACAAATCTCTAGAATACATAATAAATCTTAATACCTAAACTAACCTTCCTTATATAGAAAAACAGATTTACCTTTGAAATCTCCAAATATCTTTTTCCATTTTTATTTCTCACCTTCTCTCTCCAATCACGTTTCTATTCAAAGTAACCATTATCTTCACCTCTCTCTAAAATCGAATCATCTTCATAAACCTACAGTAAACCTCCATTAAGCTCAGAAATCTTGTTCATTCTTCATTATAGCAGCTGAATCATCCAAGTTTTATCAGATTTTACATTGTCAAAGTATTTCTTCATTCCATTGATAAGATTTAATATTCCTTCTTAGGTTAAAGTAACAGATTCTCTCTCTATCATTAAACATAACAGATTTTGATTTTGTCATCAAATGTTTGTTTACTAATTCATTAACTTCGTATTTGTGAGGTTTATTTTCTCTCTCTAAGATATTTATAACTGTTTATGATCTTGATGTTTAATCCTTCTTTACTGATTCCTTCAAGACGATTATGTTTTGTTTTCATCCGATTATCATATCATTTTTCATTATATTTAGTTTTAAGCTTTTTGATTTTCTGATATTTCTTCACCTCAGATTTTTTGTTTCGTAAAATTTTACGAACCAGTTGTTACTCCGTACGTTTATTATAATAGAATATACAATATAGGTAATTTACAATATATTTTCATACTTTCTGGTACATCACGCAAACATATTCCGTACTATGTTTTTATCAGAGAATACAAAATATAAGTAGTTTGTTATAAATTATATAAGATATAAAACATTTCCTAAGAAGACAGAAATTATGTATAATTTATTTACCATTACACGTAATTTTCACCCATACCAGTAGTCATGTTAAGCTGACCAAACTACTCAAATCCTTCAAGTATTGTCAAACATAATGTTCCAAAAACTATATGTAAATTATTGCACATTATACATATTTTTTCACATAACAGTGACTTTTTTATTCAAACTAAGATTTTGTTTGCCTCCCAACACATTATGAAGTTTAACAAACAGTATGCATAATTAACTCCATTATACATGTCGTTTCTAGTCAATTATATGTTTTGTTGACAAATGTATATGTTTTCTTTTTGTAGTTTTGCTGTTACTTATGGAATTTCCTGGAGTTGTTCATTTGTTTTCTGGTGGTGCAAAAACATTTGGATATGCTCTTCGACAATATAGTGTAACTGTTGTTTGTCCTGCTCAAGACTACAAATGGAGAGTATATGGATGGACACCATTTTTGAACCAGAGAAGATTTTGTACTTATTTTTTTGTAACAGAATGTAAACGATGTGTAATGTAAAAGAAATTATGTGTAATGTATTGAACATGACACACACACATTTGATAAATTACGTTGTATACATGACAAATGATGGTTTCTTCGTCATAAATAAGACATAATTTACGTATTTGTTTCATAATTTGTATTGGATGTGTATTTATGTATGAGTAAAAACAAAAATAAATACTGCTGTAATGTTCCTTGAAAAATATACTATTTCGAAATCTGAAAGTTAAGTGAGAGAAAGTGATATAATACATTTTGTATATTAACCCCCAAATCACGCTACTTGATCCCAGAAAATATACTCTTTCCAAATCTGAAAGTTAAGTGAGAAAAAATTTATTTGAATCGAAAAAAAAAATTAAATAGTAAGACAGAGGAAATTGATTTGGTTTCCAAATCTGTAAAGAAGAGAGAGAGAAAATTGATTTGTAAATATCTGTGGTGATGGCGTTTCGTTTTGGTTAGGATTTTGGTTTCTGATCGATTCGGGTAATAGGAAAGAGAAAATTTGATTTCCAAATCTGTTTAGAGGAGAGAGAAATTATGATTTGTTTCTATCCATTTTTTGGTAATAAATCCACCAAATCACGCACAAATCCGTCTATTCAAATCACGCGGGAAATTTGAGTGCGGGACATTGACGGTACTCTGTTTAGAAAGTGAGGGGTTTTATGTCCATATGGTAAATGACTAAAAATCTATTTTTTGGGAAGATTGAACCCTAAACCTTTTTTTGAACATTATTTTGGTATATATACCCACAAACCCATTTGAAAAGAACCGTAAAGACTAACATGAGGAGTCTTGTAGGCTTTTCGGTTGCAGTGTGCTGTACTCTTATTAATTTAGAAAACGCTAACAATTTTTTTTATTGAAAACCTCATTTAATATTAGATATTTTAATATTCTTTCTGAGTTTAAGAAATAGAGCCTTCAGTGATTGACAGAGAAAAGGGAGATGCTAGAGTGCCCAGCTCGGTGCCCACAAAATGCACAATTGACGTGGATTCACTAAAAGACAAGGTTTTTTCAAAGTTTGACTACGGTGGGGACCGTTGTTATTTCTAAATGAGGTAATTTGGCATTTTAGTGGGCATTCAAGTTGGGCACTCTATCATTTCCCAAAAAAAAACCATGACTCTCTTAGCAAAAGTTTGTCTCAAATATCTCTATTTGACGATCCCAAGTGATGAAAACAAACTAAAATTAACCAAAACCGTAGTTTTTATCAATGATTCTACTCTTATTTCACATTACATACAAAAATCATTTCTTACAAGTAAAGCATAAATATAAAATGTAAATAAATTGTCGAAAACAACCGATTTCGAATTACATTGGCCCTTGTAATCTTTAATCCTGGATCCGTCACTGGTTTTGCTACCTTGCCGAGTTAGTAAATAAAGAGAAATGTGAGGATCGTTATATGAGAGGATATGATATTCGCTTAAACAATATTAATAATTGTTTTTTTGTGTTTGATGTACACATATACATATACATATGTATATATTTGTATAAAAATGTTAGTGTTTTGTTTATAACTGTGTTTGAATTCTTTTTTTGTTATTTTGGTACGTAATCCAACCCGCCATAGACGAAATTTGAGATCTGCCCCTGACAACATGTAGCTATAATTTTTTTTTTGTAGTTCTGTTGCAGATCTAATATGAAGCATACAACACACACCACAACATAATAATTATAATTAAGAAGCTATTTCATTTATGTGAAATAATGTGATTGTATGGAAGCAGTACAACTAATTAAATCAGAAAACCAGTAAACATGAAACCCTAGCTAGTATTCTCTGAAATTAAGAAGAAACATTACTACTACTTCCAGATGTGAAGATTGATATTTAGGATGCAATTCTAATAAAAAGCACGTCCAAACAAGAAGTGATCTGGTGGTTGGACTTCATATGGAGGAGCATTAGCAGCTCCATTCATCAACAGTTCATTAGCTCGAAAAGCAATCCTATTCTTAAGATCAACCATGGATGATTTCAAGACCCCCAGCTCAGATAAACCTAGTTCACTGATAGGTGTCTCCCACCAGAACTGGTTTGCACTTGCTTTCCTAGCCTCCTCCAGTTCTTGGGCTTTTTTCTTCTCAATTTCCAACTGGTTCATGATTTCAGTGTACTGGTTGTTCAGGTCCCTGACATTAGCCCTTCGATGAGCATCAACAAAGGGTGCCATAGGACTAGCATCACGAGGAGCGCTTCCAGTAAGGTAACGGTTAATGACGGAATCCACAGAAGGATGTCCGAAGGAAAAAGATTTTCCAGCTGGTGAGAAGACTACAATAGCAACTTCTGCACCACATAAAATGCAAAGCTCACTGGCTTTCTTAAACATGCCAGTTCGACGCTTAGAGAAAGTTACCTGACGGGCATCTTCGCTCACTATCCTCCTGATTTCAATCTTCTGACGCCCGATACTTGGCTTTCTAGGCATGGTAACCAAAAATGCTCAAGCTCGAAAGAAGAAAGAAAGAAATGGAATTTTGTTGAACTTGGAATTTTTTTAGTGTAGAATGAAGGGGGAGGGGGGAGATATAAAGGGGAGGGTCCTTCTTGGTGCATTAATTTTTTCTATCTCAATTTTGCAATATAAAAAATCATCATTAGTAGGGCAATAAATTGAGATCTTTGTTACTAAATAAATGACTATTAATATGACAAATTCTACCAAAGAATAAATCATAATAATTTAGTTTTATCCAATTTCCATGTTTGAATCTCTAAAAGACTAAACTAATTGGTGGTAATATTGGCAAATGTTTAATTTGAAAGATCATTTTGTATATATATATATATATATATATATATGATTCTAGAATGTATTTAGAATTCTTTCCAATAAACAATTTAATTTAATGTTTGACTTTTACATATTTTCTGAAAATATGGTAATTGTTCGCCTGTCTGATTATCTGTCAGTATAATGTGATATCTAAATATTGATTTGAGAAACAAGATCAGAACATGAAAAAGAAGAAAGAAACACGGCTAGAATTAATATTTTTCCGACTATACGCGTGAAAATGTATATTTTCTAAATTTGTTTTATTTTGTCTAGGAGTGTCACCAGATATGTAAATTCCCGTTTTTGAATAGATTTTTTTATTCCAATTTTGGTTCCACATTTAAAAAAAATTATTACTAGTTAATTTTCCTAACTAGAAGTAACTAGATTCAACTGTTAATATTTTTATGTATGTTAATTAGGTTGTAGTTAATGATGCGGAAAGTGGTTTTCTTGAAATCGTCCTCAAAATCTCTCTTGTTACTTTCGATTTAACTATTACTTCTTGTCGTCATAATTGGATGGGGAAGGGATTACCTACAAACACACTCCAAAGTTCGAGTCAATTCATTGTTGCATGTTATAAGTTAATGAGAATTCAAAGGTTAAGGATTATATCCCCTATTCAGAACAAATATGTATTGTTTATATAGACTTGCATGATGGTACTGGTGAATCACCGACTAAATGGGGGCCAAGTAGCAGGACCGTTAATAGAATATTTCTGATCACATCCATCAAGCTTACTGATGTAGGCCTCTCGTTCCAATGCTCAAGTTATAGAGTTCACTCAGATTCATCCTTGTATTTGCCTTTATGCCATGTTAGAGATCAAGGTGCCGAGAAGACTCGTGTTGACCTCACGTTTTAGGGCTCATGTGGCATAGTTTTTTCGAGTCCATTCCTCAGTTGGTTCTACCGAGGCTCGCTCACCGACTTGTCTGAATCCTAGTCATCTAACTCAAATGGGTCCCAAAATAACCATGTAAACATATTTTAATTTGGTCGATGTTTTGGGAAAACAAGAAATATTTCGAGGTAGAACGTGGAAACCCAAAACACATTCACCAAGTCAACACTTGGTTGCCTAAGTGGTTTAAAGTGTTCACATTTACTCCAAAAGTCTCTAGCTAGAGGTCCCGGGTTTGATCCCAAGAGGAAGTGGAATCCTTGGGTTATTGAATGTGAGATTATTAGGGTATAAATAATGTAGTTGGGCTTTAGGCCATAGTTTCGTTGGGCTTTAGGCCCGTTCTTGTTAAATTTGGTAGTACCGTGCTTATCACATCTTTGATGTATCAACGCCATTGTAATGACTACCATACATCGTAGTCAATTTCAAAAAAAAAACACATTCACCAAACGCACCGGCAGAAAGTTGTCGACTGGAGATGGCTGACGACTTCATTGTCTTTTCTCTCTCTCCCTCTCTCTACTTTCTCTTCTCTTTCTCTCTCCCTTTCTCCATCCTAAGTTCCAGCGAAGGAATGGTCCCTTCCTCGAAACCCTTCGTTTGGATCTGAGCTCTAGATACAAGCGAAGCAGTCTGATTATACTTGATAAAACCAGACCACCTCGTTTGAAAAACCAGACGAGGACCCCTTTCTCCGAACATGGAAGAGAGTATGAAGAGAGGGAAAAAGAGAGAAAAGAGAAAATAGAGAGCGATAAAGTGTAACATCCAAAGATTTAGGTTAAATATAAGACTGCATAAGGTTTGATGAAGGACTATTTAATAATCTATTGAGGTTAAAACAAGACTAAAAGTGCAATCATGCCAGAATCACGGGGCATCACATGAAGAGAGAGATAAAGAAAGGAGAGAGGGAGAGAAAGAGATGACGACTGAAGTTAGTGTTGGAGGAGTCACCAGAGTTATCGGTAGCCCGAGTTGATAGTGGTGGGAAGGGAAAATGGAGGAAAAAGAAAATAAACAAATAATAAAAGTGGGTAGTGTTTAGAGTAAACAAAAAAGTTTGTACCCCAATTTTTGTTCTTATTCCCCAAAACACGGACTTTTAATTTCTCTTCAGTTGTTTGTGTTTTTGTTTTGTAACATTTACTTGGTGTGTTTGGTTGCAGGATTCCTGAGTTCCTATAAAAAGTGAGATTTGGTAGGAATCATGAAAATTTGGTCTATTTGGCTACCAAGAATCCTAGGACTCTTGGATCTTAAGAATTCCTAATTCCAAAATTTGTATTGGACCAAAATCTCACCCTACCCCCTAGGATTTGCTAGGATTTTGAATTAATAAACCCAAATTTCAAACTTAAAATCAACAAAAAAAATATTTCCTTCTACAAATTAATTATTTTAAAAATATATTTTTTTTTCAAAAATTAAATCATTATTTTTTCCAAAAAATCTTTTTTTTCACAATTTTTTTTCGAAAATCATTTTTTTCTTCAAATATTTTTTTTCTCAAAACCCGATTTTTTTGGCAATCGTTTTTTCTAAAGAAGTGTTTAAAAATACTCAAATAATAATAAATCATAGGATTCTTATGAGTTGCCAAACAAACCAAGAAATATTACTTGGATTCATGAATCCGTGGAATCATGAATCCTAATAACTCATGAATATGCGGATTCATGATTCCGTCATCCAAACACATTAATAGACTTTTAGTTCACTCAGTAAAAGATTAGGTTTGAAGTCTACAAATTTGTATTAGTTTTAGCGTAAATAGTCTTAAAGCATTTTAAAAATAAATGAAAATTTACAAGCATGTGGCAAATTTTTAACCTAATTAATGGCCAAATACTCTCCTCTAATAGCAATAATAAATAAAATAATACTAATACTACTAATAATAATATGTTATAATGTGGTTGCCCGTGAAATAGGTGTGTCTATATCATAACTGCTGATGTCAAATTTTGTTTTTCTAGAATTAGTCAAAATAATGAAACTGTCACATTGTATCCTATTTTGTTCCTCACGATCTAGGGCCAAAAACTTGTAAGGAACTCGGATTTTTCGACGTTCAAAACAGTCAGATTTCCCTTTCAGTTAAGTAATTGAATATTGAATGAACCCGAATTTTTGCAATTGTTGGATTATTGAGTTCGTACCATGTTCAAGGCACATCGTCACTTTTCTGAGCCTTTGTAGCCGATTGATTGTATCTAGTGGACTGTGGAAGCGAGATTAAAATCTAAAATAAAGAGGTATTCTAAATACTCACTATTTGCGAACGAAATGGATTGTGAAAGCGAGATTAAAATCTAAAATAAAGAGGTACTTTAAATACTATTATTGAAAGAATAATGCAGACGAAATGTTACATCACAATCATGCTTCAAGTTATTTACAGTGTCACATAGGCAATAACTTGAAACCAGGATACTATTGATAAAGACTCTTTGATATGTTTTGCCCCTTGCTCTATCCTGATTTGAGGTACCCACATAACTGGCAACAACCTTCTTTAACCGAGAGAACCGGGTCTTGAGTTCTTCGAACGGATCAAGCATGCTACCACGTTTACCACTGCTTCCGTGAGGCCTAGGGGTGGGATCGAATAGGGACTGGCGGTTAGCCCGCGGGCTTTAAAAGAAACCGAAGAAATGGGTCGGCGGGCGGGTACAGGCACCATAGCATAATGGTTATTTAATTATTCTGACGGGCCGGGTGCCTTTACCCGCCCGTGCCCGCCTAAATGAGCGAGCACATGATACATCGGGTGGGTAACACTCAGGTTTCCCTATAGTGCCCTTAAAGAAAAGGCAACAATCCATTATATACTTGTAAATTTGAGGGAAATTTGCTGTTTGGACCCCCTTTCATATAATCGACTTGCATTTTGGACTCCCTTTTTCCAGAGTTGCATTTTGGACTCCCTTTTTCAAAAAAAAAGTTAGATTTAACTTTTCAAGAGAGAAAAATACTATTTTACCCTCTAGTTAACCTAACCCAACCTAAGTAGGTAACCCACAAGTACCCATGGTAATTATTAATATATTTTAATTACCTTTACTAATATTAAAAAGGGTTATTTCCCTAATGGCCCTCTACTTTGTGACCAGCTTCCCGCCTGGCCCCCTACTTTACGAAAAATACCCATATGGTCCCCTTCCGTTATAACACCGTTACTCTCTCTCTTCACAATCTTTTCTCTCTCCTCCAGCATGTTTTCTCTCTCTGCCACCTCGTTAAAACAAGCCACATCATCGTCTTCACCGACGGGTCGCCGGCCGGCCAAATTCCGGCCGGCGACCTTCAAATTTTTTTTTTTCTCTCTCTCTCTCTAAAAATTTTTTTTTTTTTTAGATTCTCTCCTCTCCCTCTCTCTAAACTCCGGCGAAGGGGGTTTCCCTTCGCCGGAGTAGGTCGAACTGACCTTGAACAGATCTGTTCAAGGTCAGTTCGCGACCTTGAACAGATCTGTTCAAGGTCAGTTCGCGACCTTGAACAACTCTGTTCAAGGTCATTTCGCGACCTTGAACAACTCTGTTCAAGGTCATTTCGCGACCTTGAACAGATCTGTTCAAGGTCGATTTCGACCTACTCCGGCGAAGGGAAACCCCCTTCGCTGGAGTTTAGAGAGAGGGAGAGGAGAGAATCTAAAAAAAGAAATTTTTTTTTTAGAGAGAGAAGAGAGAGAGAGAAGAGAGAGAAAAAAAAAAGTTTGAAGGTCGCCGGCCGGTGAAGATGATGATGTGGCTTGTTTTAACGAGGTGGCAGAGAGAGAAAACATGCTGGAGGAGAGAGAAAAGATTGTGAAGAGAGAGAGTAACGGTGTTATAACGGAAGGGGGCCATATGGGTATTTTTCGTAAAGTAGGGGGCCAAGCGGGAAGCTGGTCACAAAGTAGGGGGACATTAGCCCTATTAAAAACAAGTTCAGTTACCTTCCCCGACAGAAGTCGCCGGCCGGCGACCCGCAAAAATTTTTAAAAAAACAAATTTCTTCTCTCTATAAAAAAATTCTTTCTTCTCTCTCTCTAGAACAGATCTAGAGAGAGATAGGAGTCGCCGCCGGAAATTTGATCGGCCGGCGACCCTCAATTTAAAAAAAAAAAAAAACATTTCTTCTCTCTCTCTAGAACAGAGCTAGAGAGAGAGAGAGAGATGATTCATCACGAACAGAGATCTGTTCGTGATGAACAGATCATCTCTCTCTAGATCTGTTCGTGAGAGAGAGAGGAAAGAAAAAAAAGATTTACAGAGAGGAAAATTTTCTTTGTTTTTTTAGAGAGAGAGAAAAGAAATTTGTTTTTTTTTTAATTTTTGAGGGTCGCCGGCCGGAAATTTGACCGGCCGGCGACCCCTGTCGGGGAAGATGATGATGTGGCCGTTTGGAAAATAACCCTTAAATAAATTAGGGGGTCTAAAGTGCAATATTGATAATATAAGGGTAAAGTGGGAATTTTTCAAAGTATAACTTTAGAAACAGAATATTCCTGAGAGATTCTGTCAAAAGGGAGTCCAAACAACAAGTCGATTATATGAAAGGGGGTTCAAACAACAAATCTCCCTAAATTTGAAACCCAAATAGAAGGCCTCAAACCCAAACAACTACCATTAAGCCCAATTCTAGGCGTTAGGCCTGGGACCATGGAGTAACTTATGCAAGTTGTTACTTGGATCAGTTGGGTGTAGTGGTGAGCAGCGGTCGGTTTTTTCGGTTTTGGCTCAAGCCGAAGCCGAACCAATAAGTGGCGATTTGACTAAATCGTCGGCTGAAGTCGAGCCGATCATTCGGCCGGTCGACATGGTTCGACTCGGTTTGGTTCGGCTCGGTTGAGTTCGATTGATCGGTTTAACCGATCACAATTTAGAGAAAATTGTAAACTAATGTTATTCACTTCATTGCACATACCAAATAAAAATTAAGAACTCATCATACTTTTCCGCATTAAATATGCCGAAAATAAAAATTCATCTTACTTTTCCACCATTACAAAATAAAAATAGAAGTACGAACACAAAATCTATAATTTTAAGTTACTAACTAAGATTAGGTTGTGGTAAATAGAAAATCAGAGAAGACTTACTTTTAAAACCTTTCAATCAAGTTGAATAGGTGGTTGATGAAGCCGACAACAACAACTAGGAAGGAGGACGTATAGTAGTTTGGAACAAAATACCCAAAGATGACTTAAAGGCAACTAGAACACTCTATTACTACACTCAAAGAATACAAGAGAACACTAAAATGATTATACATTTCAAAAGTCACTCGACTCTCGCAAGTCTTGAATGATTTACAAATGAGGGGTTCACCCGTTTATAAAGGGTTGGGACTCGAAATGGATGGACGAGATCTACGTACTCACATGGTACGATCACAATGGTTGTCTACAAAATATCTGAGATATTTATAATGGAATTCTCTAAATTCTTTTGATAATACATTCCATAGGAAGATGGAAAATTTTAATCTACAGAAAGCAAAAACTAAACATTTATCGATTTATTCATTTATATATTTATTTCATACAATACCCTAGTTAAGTAGGTGATGATAAAATTTGGGTAACTTATTGAGATATTAAACCATAAATTACAAAAAACATATCAAATTTAAAACCACCCCTATTGGAGAAAATATAAGAGTTTTCCTAGGTAGAAGCAGAAGAGTTGATCGAAAGTTCATCAGCACGGCAACAGATTTTTTTCTTAAGCTCATTCATGACATCTTTTAACTGCATCAACTCATCCAAACCTAATTCTTGCATTGGAGTTTCCCACAAGAATTTGTTTTCTTTTGCATTTTCCAATTTTTCTAGTTCCTCAGCTTTCTTTTTTTCATCTTCCAACATGTTAGTTGTTTCTAAATGTTGTTCAATAAGATCACGAACACGAAATTCTCGAAGAGCATCCACGGGAAGTGGAGCAGGAACGGCAATTGACGGAAAGTTTCCGCGAAGGAAACGATTGATCACAGATTCAACAGAAGGGTATCCGAAGGAAAAAGATTTCCCACTAGGTGAGAAAATAATGATTCCTACTTCAACACCACATAAAATGGAAAGATCACTTGCTTTCTTGAAAAGACCAGCTCGACGTTTGGAAAAAGTTGATAACTTTTTAGCATCACTCACTATTTCCTTTATTTCTATCTTTTGTCTACCCATAGCAGGCTTTCTTGGCATCTTAATGAAAATGAGAGAGAGTTGAGAGAACAAACATGGATTTTTGTTGATGAACTTGGAAAGATGAGTGATGGAAATATATATAGGATTTGGAGCATAGTTGCCATAGTAATTTTTTATCTCTCTCAAAATCTTTATGTATGGAATAATAATGGTAAGGATTTTCTTATTTTAAATGGATTTTGTTATATGGATTTTGTTATAGGGATTTTGTTATTAAGGTTAAAAATGAAGTGAATTTTGTTTTTAATGTTATGATAGTGACAATCTTTTGGTGATTTGATACATTATTTACTTGTCTGTTTTAGAATAATTGAGTCATCAGAGTTGGATTCAACTATCCTAAAATGTAAATTTTCATAATCATGTTTATCATATAAGGGATTGGTTTAACAATGACTAGTAATAGAGTTCCTACTATATTTCCAACTTATTGTTTGGTAAATTCACATTAAAATTAAAATAATATAAAAAATTTCTATGCCAAATTAAAGATTAACAAATAATGTTCATCAAACGTTGTCTTGTACTTCGACTCACACCAGCAGGGCCGGCCCTTGTTAGGAGGCCCAGAGCGGCGAAAAAAAATGGGGTCTCATTAGGGAAATAAAATCTAGTCATTTTTCACATTGTAAAATTTACAAAAAGGTCGTCAGGTTGATTTCTTGCTCCAACTTACTTAGAAATTTACGAAAAATAAACTTTGTAGATTATAATACCTTTTAACATTTTTTTTGTATTGTTAACGTGCCTCGAACCCTTGACCTATAAGGTGGAAGACTAAACCCGTTACCACTCCAACCAAGAATTGTGGGCTTCTTGACATATATTCATTGTAATGTTTATATGTTTTTACATTTTAACATAATGAAAAAATTCTAGTAAGAAAATAAAAATTTCGGAAATGTTGAAAGCCATAGTTGTTATCAATTTTTTTTAATGAATTGTTGAAGCATGATTTGCTTAATATAAAAAAGAAATTAAAAAATCAAATATCTAATGTATCTATACTAGTGGAACACAACCCAAGTATAAAATAGTTCTTTGCAAAAAAAAA
>BEHA01050306.1:309086-346259 GCA_002897215.1 Eschscholzia californica subsp. californica | reverse complement strand
CGGATAAATTCAGGTCAGCCACATCCTGAAGCATAGATTGTCGATTGTGCACATGTTGTATGGCATCAGGAGGGTCAAGGACTGTGACCTCTGGATGTTTTTCCCCATAATCCTTCAAGAAAGAAAGGAGAAAAAAAGGTAAGACCACTGAACCAGATATATATATATCAAATAAATGTAGAAAATTATAAGAGATCTTTGTATGAAATGAAGAAAGAATTGAGCTCAAGCAGTGACTCTCAAAGCCAACCAATTACTCTGAAACATCTGAACACTCAAATATAATATTTTTCTTATTGCTGTGCAGGCATTTTTTAGCCCATGTAATGCAAAAAACCAAATGTATACTGCTCAGAAAACCCATAAGAGTAAAAGAGGATGCATAATCTTTTCTATTTTGATATTTTGTTTAGCTTTTCTACATCTTTCTCGTGTGTTAATATCCGGTAAAGATGTGGACAAGGTCATGGGTCACGACTCACGACTCATGACCATCGCAACATATTTACTTACATATCGGCCTAATACAATTGACATAGTTATCCTAGTTTCCGGGAGTATGATTGAAAGTACTCCTTGTACTTATTAACAAAAGCAACAAAATCTGTAAAAGCTAATTAGTATCACAGCTGGATGCTAGGGAATCCATCACTTTTCTTCATTTTCTGCTGCATGCAATTTTTTCCCTTTAATGGAATAAATAACTAAAATGACCAGATTGAGCACATATTTAGTGTTGAGAAAAATAACCACTCTTTATAGGTGATCAGTCTACTTAGAGTTTTTCTCTAATGCGGAAAACCAGGATCTTGGATGAAATGGTGAATAAATAGAAAATAACCACGAAGCAAATGAAGAATAATGACACACAAGATTTATAGAGGTTCGGAGCAAGTCCTACGTCCTCTTTAGCCGCACCAAGCAAATCCACTATGAATATGAAGTTACAACTTACCCGAGTTACCATACACAAAGTCTAGTGTACTCCCCAGTTACAAATCTCACTACAACTCTCACCCTCACACACTTATACAACTCTCTGATCTCACACTCTCTCTTTATCTCTTACTTACCAAAGAGAACTTAGAAAATGGGATACACTAACTTGTGAATGAGCATGGCTATTTATAGCCTTCATTCACCCGTAAGATCAGCACAAGCCATTAATGTTTTGGCAACAAAGTCTTTGTTCACCTTCCTGCATTAAATGCATGTGATACAATTTCCTCCTCAAATCAAGGGAGGAAATCAATTCAAAGACTTTCCTTCTTCTAACAGCATGAAGTAAGAAACACATGCTCTAATTGTGTGTCAAAAGAAACCCACCTGCTTGACTGTTGATTTATTGACCCCACATATAACATTTAGATGTTTCATCTTATTCTGACCATGTAAAGCACTAAACAGGCAAATTACTAAACTGCTCTTAATAGCATTGATTCTGATGCAAGAATATCTGAAAGCTCTTTACGGAAAATGCAAAGGAAGAACCAGAACGAGTGTTCATGAGTACTTACAAAAAATTCGAACTCACGGCTCGTAAGTTACTTGCCCATGCATTATAACATACTGATTAGCTGATCAATGCAGGAAATAATCCTAATGAGAAATCTAGAGTCCTCGCCCTTTACTATCAGACCTTGATTCATGAGATAAAGAGCAAGAACTCCGTAAATTATGTCAGACAATAATGAGTTTCAGCCTTTTGGAATATAATTACTCAACTTCTTGATGCATATTTAATCCCCTAAGAGAATCCACTACATATAAAAAGCCTGAAGCAAAAGCCGACCCACGACAAAATAAACATGATATCACATGCACCAATTGTTCCTTCAGCATAAGAAAAACTAAGGAAAGATGCAAGAATTTAAGCAACTTAATGTACACTAACCTCAAGAATCTGGGACCATTCCTTTCCTGTTAACTGTGAAAAACAAAATTACGAAAAAGAATCACTTAATATTGAAGTCACAAACTGTTCACTACATCCAGGAAATTCTCAAAAAACAAAGAACACTCGTGTAATTTCACAATGATGTTTTAATCAGGGTCAGAGGTCAGAATCACCATAGACATCCTATAGAGTTTGGACACGAAGTGGTTGCTCCTGAGCAATTATGTTTAGTTTATCACACGAGGAGATTTAGAAAAGAACAAAAAAAGAAATGACTAGTAATCTACTAACCTTATGTAGAACAATGTCAAAAGGACCCTGATCAGAAAGCGGTCTTTGTAGGTCAATTGCAACAAATAATATACCCTTATTCCTACACCATGATATATCGATTAGAGAAGAAATACATAGAAAAGTCAAACAATAGATAACTCCAATAACCAAGATAAGATCAATTAGATAATATATTAAGCTAATTCAGAGCTTATCAAATCTCTTACTATAGTACCTACAAATATCTCAAAGATAAGAATTGCACATAGAGAAAAAAACCAAGAAACATCAATTAAATATTCTTTGTCAATCATAAGGTGGTCTAAAGACTACAGTATCTTTCAACACCAATCCAATAACATTAATTTGGATCCAAAATCACTGGGTGAAATCGCAAAATTCGCTCTTCCAGTTAATAAAAACAGAAGGTTCTATAACATGACAAGTCAATCAAACACTTGAGATCTCAATTATAGTAGCAGGGTGTCCATGACTCCACATGCCAAATTCCCTCCAAATTTATACACAATTATATACTTACAGATCCAAATTTTATGCACTGTGACCTGGAACTGGTTTTAAGAGCTAGAAAATTATTATCCAGTTTGTTTTCAGTAAAGAAACCAAGATGAAAACAGTAACGAAGAGAAAACCAGATGAAATAAAACCCTAATTCCTTTCTCAAAACAGAGTAAAAGATGAATTAATTGAGGATTTCTCTATTAATCAACGGGAAAATCTACTAACGCTACTCAATTTTTAAACGGAGAATCAAAAAAGCATCAAAAGACACAGAAATGAATCTAAAACTTGAATTTCATTAAGGCGCGATATTTTTACCTAGCAAGGCCTTCGAGCTTCGGTTGCAAAAAGCTTTTCTTCTTCTTGGACGTCAAAGCGTAACCGACAATGAGTTTCTTCGGTTGTGGAAACTCAACACTAATCGAATAGGACTGTGAATTTTTCTCATTTTCTATTTCTATTGCTTCTTCTTCTTCTTCTGTGTAAGAGATTTCTTCGTTGAACCTCATCACCTTCTAAAGCTCACAAATCAGATACTAAAAATGAAGTAGAAAGAAAAAGTATCTGAGAATTCGCCTTCGTAAATTCTTCCAGCAACAATAGATTACAGAACGTAAAAGATTTGAAGAACAGAAGAGGAATCCGAAAAACAAGGGAAAATAGATCAGATAGTTGATTGCATAGAAACGAAACCCTAGAAATACGATTGATGTTTTCTAAGTCTTACTAGTAGAGAGAGAGAGAGAGAGAGATACTAGGGAGGAGGGAAGAAAGTGATAAAAAATCGGTAGGAAAAGCTTGAAGTTGTGGAGGAAGAATATGAGAGAGAACGTTATATGAGCAGTGAGGATTGTTAGAGAGAGAGAGACGATGTGCGCGTGCGAGAGAGAGTATATTCAGACGACTAGTATAGGGAGATGCAATTTGTTTATTGAGAAACGCAAATTTTTTGTTAGTTCTTATTTGGCCCAATTTGTGACTCACCAGAAATTTTGGTTTTATTGGGATTTCAATTTCCCCTAAGAGCATCTCCAGTGCAAAACTCAAAAAAATCTCTATTTGTCCTATTTGTCAAGTTTCAATTGAGATTCTCACTCCTAGGTGTCGAAAATAGAGATCCTCAATTCTTGTATGTCTCCAATGCAACACTCTAAACTCTTTTATTTTACTTATGTGTCATGGTTATTTTTGTAAAAAAATAATTAATTATTTTGGAAATATACGAAGACTTGAATTCTATTGGTTGAAATTTAAATATTGATGAGTTGGACAATTAGAGATATCTCAAGAGGACACTCTGAAAATGGAGTGTCCTCTTGAGATATCTCTATTCCACTCTCGACACATCATCTTTGAGATCTTAGTTCAGTTTTGCATTGGAGATGATTTTTTAAGAAAAACTCAGAAAATCCTATGTGGCACTCCGAGTTTCTAAGATTGAGTTTTGCATTGGAGATGCTCTAAGAGCATCTCCAATGCAAGACTCAATCTTAAAGTCTTAAGTGCCACCTAGGACTTTAGAGTTTTTTTGAGAAAAAACCTCTCCAATGCAAAACTCAATTGAGATCTTAAGTTGATGTGGAAGCATTAAGTTTTAAGATGTCTCAACTAAGAGCATCTCCAATGCAAAACTCAATCTTAGAAACTCGGAGTGCCACATAAGATTTTTTGAGTTTTTCTTAAAAAATCATCTCCAATGCAAAACTCAACTAAGATCACAAAGATGATGTGTCGAGAGTGTAATAGAGATATCTCAAGAGGACACTCTATTTTCAGAGTGCCCTCTTGAGATATCTCTAATTGTCCAACTCATCAATATTTAAATTTCAACCAATAGAAATCAAGTCTTTGTATATTTCCAAAATAACTAATTATTTTTTTACAAAAATAACCATGACACATAAGTAAAATAAAAGAGTTTAAAGTGTTGCATTGGAGACATACAAGAATTGAGGATCTATATTTTCGACACCTAGGAGTGAGAATCTCAATTGGAACTTGACAAATAGGACGAATGGAGATTTTTTTGAGTTTTGCATTGGAGATGCTCTAAAAACTCTATTTTTGAGATCTCTTTTGAGAGTCTTAAGTGTCCTAGTCATCAACTTTAATTTTTGAACCAATAGAAAGCTTTTCTTTCTCAACCACTTTTTTCCTATTAAATGTATGTATGACATGTGTATCTACTAGAGTTTTTTAGAGTGTTGCATTGGAGAAGGACTAGAATTAGAGACACTCAAGTTAGCCACATAGGAAAGAGAATCTCAATTGAGACTCAACACATAAGCCAAATAGAGTTTTTTTTTAAGTTTTGCATTGGAGATGCTCTAAGACTATCATTGTGTCGGTCAAACTTAACAAGTAAAATTTTCCCTTTGTAGCCTTGTTTTTAAATGTTTAACTTTTTGTTCTTTGTCTATGTTATTGGGAGAGAGTCGTGGTAAAATATCGTCGACAACAAGACTCAAGAGTGCCACTATCGACTGCCTTTAATACTTCTTGTTTTTAATTCTCTCTCTCTTCTTCTTCTTCTTCCCGTTTTATCCCAAGGCAGGGATTTAACATCAACAAAGAGCCGACTTGGATTATAAGAAAGGGTAAGTTGCTTTACCAAAAAAGGGGTTTTGGCCCTTTGTATTTCTTTTAAACTTTTTCCCTCTTTTCTTCCTCTCTCTGAAGCTTCATTTTGGATGCTTTAGAGAGAGATAAAAAGAGTTTGAGAGATCATTTGAGAGAGAAAATTAAGATTTTGGAGGATGATGATGGCGATGATTGTGGTGGTGGTGGTGGTGAGAGAAAGAAGAAGAGAGACCGAAAATTTGTTTAAAGGTCGTCGTCACCAATCAGGGACGGAATCAGGATCAAAGATCGAAGGGGACCAATGTAGACTAATCGATAACCTTGGTTAAGATGTTAGAGAAAATAGATTGTATATCCTTTTCAAACACCCCTAGAGAAGTCTTGAAACACAAAAAATAAGAAAATTTGCTATCATGAGGGGTCGAACACAGGTCACTTGGGTTATAATGATGAAATCCTACCAAGAAGCTACTAAGAGTTGATGTTACATATTCAATATTATATGTATTAATAGGTTATTTTTTGTGAATCATGGTTTTTGTAGATTATCGTGGAGGTCACTACGGCTTGGTCGAGGGGGGCCATGACCCCCTTCGACCTAGTTGTAATTCCGTCCCTGTCACCAATGGCAGTTGTCTGTTGCCACTGTTAGTTCCTAGCTTTATGAAAGAGAGGATACAAAAATCTAAAATAAAGACTAATTAAAAATTAATTTATTGAGTTTTAAGTTTGACTAACGGAATCATGATTTGGAAGCTAACTTGGATCACTAAAATATATGGAAGCCAGTTTATCACAAATTGAGAGTCAAATTAGAATTAAAAGAGGAGAGAGAAAAAGGTTGTTGGTTTGTCAACAGAAACCCCTCTTCTCATCATGCGAAGGAGAGGATTTCCCGTTCGATTGCTTGTAGAGAAGATCCCTTTAGAGTTGTGAGACTGATAAAAACTCATTCGTCTTTGCTTCGGCGAATGAATGAAACTACCGTTTCTTTCGCACAGAGGGAGGATGAGAGAGAGAAGAGGGAAACGATTAGAGAGAGGGAGAGAAAGAAAAGATCTACAACTCAACAACATATGATTAGATCAATATTCCGTAATATTCATCGGATTTATCTATATCTAACCGACAAAAATGAAGATGACCAAAGATAATTATGATTTTTTATTATCTCGATTTGGCCCCGAAAAATTAAAAAATTACATTGGAGTTCCTTTGGAACAACTGAACTCCCTTTCCTAAATATAAGAATGTCTCTAATTTTCTTGCTCCCACTACAGTAAGCATACCTCCCTGTACTAACTCCCTAAATTAAGCACGAGACCACTTTCTTCCTAAAATACTCCCTATTTTAAAATAATAGAGATATTGACGAAACTATCCTCGTAGGGACAGGTATCGCAATCAAATGTTTAGCCTTCCAATAAAACTTGATGCTGAAGTGCTCCAGGGTTTATCGGTTCTGGTTCTGGTTCGGGTTCCATCTGGATTGGAAATTTGGATATGTCAAACAACTTTCGCAATATTTGGCTGCTGTATATTTATTTCTTACAAAGAATTGACTTCATACACCATCTCGAGCGTCTCGACTGAGACTCTAAAATTTAAAGTGTCACATCATATTTTTCAGATTTTTGTTTAAGAGCATTTTTAATGAGTGGTTCAATTTTTAAAACTTATAAGCATTACATAGGGCATCTTTCAAATTTTTACTAAAAAACTAATTTTAATGGGACACCTTATATGAAATTTAATGATTAGTAGTTATTTTGGACTCTCAAGAGAATACTCTAAATTTAGGGTGTCACCTAGAAGATCTTTAAATCTTATAGTCATCAAACTACAAATTTAAACCAACATAAACTCTTCTTTTCATTATTTTTTAGACATGGATATATCATGAATAAATAAATAAATATAATAATTTCTATAACTACTATCGGCAAAGACATTTGGGCTTTAAATGTTATATAAAGACCCTTAATGATATCGGAGCATGAAAGTCCATTCCGAATATCCTAGGGGAATAAAAGCCCATTCATACTTTTATTTATACTCCTTAACACAAGTCATAAATGATGAATTTGACATCCACCGTGAAATGAATATGTGACCTCTGGATTTTGAAGTAGATGCACAATAAACTGGCTAAACAGTTATAGACTTCTTTCTTTCCTATTATATTTATGAGTAAGATGTGATTAAAACGGAGTTATTTTAGCGATCTAAATTCGCGACACAAAAAATTTAGAGAGTTTCTAGTTTGCGTTATAAAAGACTTAACACTTACGATTTTTATAAATTTTCTTGGTATTCGGTATAGGAATAAAACTACCTTAACACAAGTCAATAAATGATGAATTTCACATCTACTGTGAATCGAATCTGTGACCTCAAAATTTCGAAGTAGATGCACAATAAACTGACCAAACAGTTACAGGCTTCTTTAATTCCTATTATATTTATTAGTGAGATGTTATCAAACAAAGTTATTTTAGCGATCTACATTGGAGACACAAAAAATTTAGAGGGTTTCTAGTTTGCATTATAAAAGACTCGACACTTTGGATTTTTATAATTTTTCTTGGATTTTGGTATATGAAGAATACTACTTGGTATAGGCAGTGCATTAGAGAAGGTTAATTATGTATTTGCTCTTCCTTTACCAAATTATTTTAGGGAAAGCGTTATAAAGATCATTTAATAAATGGAAAATGCTAAAGTTACTTAGAATTTCTTACTTAGAGGATGACAATTTCCTTATTTGGATAAAAAAGTGGTCAACATCGTAGTCAAACTTTGAAAAAACTGTCTTTTAGTGAAAAATGTGACATTATGTCATCCTCTAAGTAATTGTAGCATATCGCTTAATAAATAACTCAACTCTAGTATCGATCACTACCATCATCATCACCATTGACATAACAAGAACTAGGAAATACATATGTTCACTATCATTACTTTCTTAGTTAGAAGAAGACTCAAGATCTCATAATTGAAGAACCACAATTAGTGAAGAAGGAGTCAACTGATATTAAGAAAGAAGAGTCTTTCGACTTAATTGAAGAAATCGACTTAAACAAAGACATCAATTAAAACAAAGACATACGATGAAGATGATATGTCACAGGTAAAGAAAATTCTTCATTTGTCATTCTCTATGTTTGAACAAATATTTGTAAGATTATAGATTTTTTTTTAATTCTAATCTCTAAAGGAATTTTGAATGCGCGGAATGAAAAAGATAGAAAATTTCGACCAAAGTGGATGAAATTTATTTATCTTTTCACCTGAAGTGGATGAAATCAATTAATTAAGAAGATGAGGAATTATAACCAAAAGAAATAGATAATGAAATTGCGACCTTGGAACTGTGATTGCAGAGATTTTTCGGTCCAATAAACAAAATTGCAGAGATTTTATAAAGGTTCCGATCGAAATTAACCAAAACAAATCGATCAGGTAAAGAGATGAAGAATCGAACTTTTTTACCCTTCTTTGCTCGTATTCTTCATCGTAAAGTTTGTAATTGTTAATGGAGTTGAAATCATCAAATAACGTTTACAAAAGTTGAAACTCTTGAAACCTAAAGGGTTTAATCCAAGACAAGGTAAGGATATCAATGAAAATATTAAGAGGTATGAAACTCTTTTATTGTTAAAGCAGATGGTAATGTTGTTAATCAATCTATGTTTTGAGTTTTCCATCTTCTTTTTGGCTTAAGAGGAACTATTTTGTATCTCTAAATTTTATGGGTTGTTTTGTAAACAAATAGATTTATTTCTCTTTTTTTTTTTTTTGTTGAACAAATAGATTTATTTCTCTCCATACCAAAAATGTTGCTCTCCCTCTTTCATGCACCACTATACCAGGTAGTGCTCTTCCTAAACCTAAAACCTTTATCTTTAGTCTCTCACTGGAGCTGCTCTAAAACCATCTCTAATAAGACACTTTATTAGAAATTATGTGATATTGTGATGTAATGGAGGAAAATATTGTAGAGTTCTTCAAGATGACACTCTAAGTTAAGTGTCTCTAAGAGTCACATCAGCTATTTAATATGATTTTTACAATGGTTACGTTGGAGATGTCATTTTTTTTGTTACAAGTGGAGAAGTTTTTTGGTTAAAGTATTTCTAAATGACCACCTCTGAAAGGGATACTTTAGAGATCTACCTTTCACACTTAATGGACATCTAAGATTTTTTTGAAGTCTCCGGTTGAAAGTGCTAGAATATACTCATAATTATTATGAAATTGTCTTAAAAAACTTGTCGACCCCAAAAGTTATATCAATTATCTTAAGGTTCTTTCACAAAAAATTATCTTAAGGTCATGTTTGGTGCGCGGGAATAATGTGGGAATAAAATGTAATTTCTGTGTATCAAAATTCAAGTTATTGTTTGACTCGCGAGAATACTTGGAAAATCATATTCCTTTGGGAATGGGATTCTCCCTAAAGAGGGTAAGTTTGTGATCCTCATTCCCTCGAAATTATTTGTTTTAATATTTATTGACAAAATTGTCCTTAATATAAATCACAATTAAAAAAGAATGTAGGGTTTCAGCCACCATCATAGCAGCTCTAACTCAAAGTAACTCATCTTCTTCATTTTTTTCTTCTCTTTCTCGTTTTATGTTCATCCCAGCCAATTTAACGTTTAAAAATAAAAAAAAATTTAGCCGATAGTTGTCGTATGAGAAGATGAAATTAATTCCTAAAGCTCTAGGAGTAGGGGAGTTTGATGGAGTGAAGCTGATGGAGTAAATAGAGATAATTTGTTCTTTGTTCATCCCAATTTTGATGAATTTTGTGGTAGAGAGTTGTCCTACGCCTACCATCATAATCGATAAACAGTAGCCGAGATCTTTGTCTATGCCAAACTACAATCTAGGGTTTACATTTTCGCCAATTTTATAGGGTTTATATCAGCGGGGACATTGATGTTATTGAGATTTAGTTTCATATCTACAAAAGTGAATATAACAAAGTTAACATGTAACTTATGTAGTTTAAGTAAAGTTATTACAAATTTTGTACGAAATATCACAATAATGTTCTTTTACGAACCAAACACCAAGTTAGGAATCTGTCAGAAACCGAATTCTTAATCACTATCCAAGTAAATAACAAATTAAAATAATCTTACTCATAGAAATCATTATGAAAATGTGATCCCCTGAAATCATATTCCATTTTCGTGCGCCAACATGTTGTAGATGTCATAATTTGTACTCTTATTACACATACTCAATAATTGATACCTCCAATGAATATGGATCATGTGGCCCCTAGATTTTGAGAATGAATGAACCTAAGAGCAGTATCTAAATACAAATGAAGTAACTATTAAAAGTACAAATAGTGGGAAGACCATCCCAAGTCAAAACGAGAACTAGAACCAACCGAATTAATCAATATTTTAGGACTGCATGTGGACCAAATTTTGATATTCATTCACACACCTTGCCAATTGACATTCACATGCACGTTATTCAAGTTTCTCTATTTTTATGAGGTCAAGAGACTCGTGGAACAGAATTAAAGACCTTAATTATTAGTAATACTTTTTAAAAATTCAAATAATGAGAATAAGAATTAAAGATCATGCCGAATAAGATCAAATGATATTTTTTTTGTTGTTGAAAAGATCAAATGATTTTAAACTGCAGTTTTGATATTTATACATTCAGACACCTTGCCAATTGACCCTACATACATTCACACGTTCTTCAAGTGGCTCTATTTAATATGAAGTCAAGAAGACTTGGGGAACAAATTATAGTACAGCATATAATATTTTAAGATCTAATGATGATAAGCTAGTGAGTAGCAGGAACCTAATGATCTCGCACTCCACGTAACCCTATCTAAATTCTCAACCTGTCAACCGCTCCACTACCACATACATTGACACGTCAGCACCTCCCAATACTTGAGTCTAATGTTGTTTGTGACTTCAATTTTTTACCCACTCGTCGTTTTTTCTTTTGTTGAAAGATCCACTGGTCGTTTAGGTGGTTAGAAGTGTGACCGTTTATTTTGGCCCAATGTTCAACTTCTTTCGCATCTTTCTTAAAATGTCTTTGTTGTATTATTGTAATTTTGAATTCTTTTTCTAATTTATTCATCTCATCTTTTTTTTTTTCTCCACATCACTTTCACTCCACATCATCAACCCTTCCACCTCACCTCTTATTACTCTTCGCTCTCATCGGTGGGGGTCATCGGCCCACAACTTTCTCTGTTGATCTTAAAAAAAAAATTCTCTCACCACTACAACCTATGTTGCCACCACCTACCCCTCTGTCTCTACTGAGTTCTCTTTCGTGGAATTTTTCTCTCTCACTCTCTATCTTCTCTACCAAGAGAGTTTTGCTACTAATAGACGCATTTATGGCGTCCACTAGTGAAATCTATCTAATCAATAGGTTAGAAAACTCTAACTACAAAGCCATTCTTCAACCATTTATCCATTATTTACAACCCTTTTCATCTTTCATCTCTTTGGCTGGCGGTTCTAAATTTCAACCAATGAAGAATGTCAAGAGTATAAAGAACTTGAAATGAGATCCAAAGTTACTTAATTCACCCATTTGCGAAGAAATTCCTTTAATTTATCCCAAATGCCCCAAAGAATTTAGACCAAAGTTACTTAAATCACCCATTTGCGAAGAAATTCCTTTAATGTATCTCAAATGCCCCAAAGATTTTAGACCCAAAGTTACTTCATTCACTCATTAACGAAGAGAAATACTCTATAATGTTTATCGTGTTCATTCGTCGTTTAGAGGTTTGCGGGTTTATAGAAAGATAAAGATGGGCTTTTAGGAGATAAATAATGTGTTGGTGGTGGCGGCGGTAGGAGAAGAAGATTTTTTTGTGGAGGAGAAGATTGTTGACGGACGACCTGCTGCCAGCAACAGGGAAAAAGAAGAAGAGGTGAATGGCGGGCTTGATCATGCGAAGTAAGAGGGTGATGTGGAAGAGAGAAAAGGATAAACTGGATAAGTAAGTTGATAAAATACAAAAATGTCACAAAGATACTTCACTCTCTTTTTTTTTCTAGTCTTTTTCTCATATTTCCTCCCTCCCACAACTACCTTCCGCTGCTACAACCACCGTATCTCTATTCTCTCTCTCTCTCTCTCCCTCCCTCCCTCCCTCTCTCCCTCTCTATCTCTATTCTAGTCCAGGATGTTCCGACGAAGTGAAGAGCTCCCTTAGCCGAAACTTTGTCCGTCTTAGGCGAAGACAAAAGATTTAAGATAAAACAATTGAGGAGGTTTCCGGTTAATCTATTTATCATAAAATTATAAGAAGTTCCAACTTCCAACTAGGAAAAGTTGATGTGAACTGAAATCGATATAAAGATATTAGACAAATTTGTGGTATCAGTGACATGATTGTACTCCACATAGTAATGATCTTTATCTCGTTTTTTTTACCTAGCCGACAACCCAAACTTATATCAACATCAATTCCATGACTACTATTGGGTCCATGATTAGAGTATTGTCAAGTCTATAACTTCAAACGAGCATGAGGAAAATATGATGTTGAATTTTGCACAAATCATTATAGTTGTAGGTCCTTGGATAAAGAACATGTGAAAGAAATGAATATTTCAGCTAGTTTAGCTCATAATATCTGTCTAGTTGTTTAGAGGCAACCCCAACACTTGATATATTCTAATGGCTGCAAATTCTTTTTAGAGAAAATCCAAAGAAAGTTTTATCAAAATCAATTGGATAAAAAAACTCAACACGAAGTTCAATAGAAATCACGAACATCACTTTCACAGTTTCATGTATTACCATGTCACTGTAACTACGACGGCGTTATCAATAATGTACTTAGACTATTTGTAAAAATATTGAATCTAACCTCAAAACTACTAGCTTCCCCTCTTTTACGTGATTAAATTCACCATAATTTTGTTCATCATGGATGTTAATTTTACTATATTTCTATTTTTTCATCCACAAATACTCTTCCTTCAAACTAAAAGAACACACATGAAATACAAACATATTAAGTACATAAGTACCTACTATGTCGGGTGTTGCTTTTGTCTATTGTTCCTTGGTGTTGTATCCTTTTACCGTGGCCTTCAGATAAACAATTTGAGTCGAGCAGTAGCTCAAGAAGTGGTCGTTCAAATGATATTTGGTATCTTACTAAGACATGCTCTTCTACATGCCCAAATTGTATCAAAAGATTGATCAGGGTTGCTATACTTCGGCGTGGAATGAGGCATGACGCACTTGAAGAGACTAGACTAATCATTTATCAATATTCTCCCACTTCTGACATCCACACCCAAAGTCTATGGATACAAAGTTTTATTCGAGACAAAGGTTTCACAGGACCACCCAAAAGACCTCAATACTCACTAAGTGTGAACACACACCTACAGGCTACAGTGTAGGCAATCCCCCCACGTGATGCGAGATTGTATCCCCCGCCCTTAGAGACGAGCGTCCTCGGCTCTAATACCGCCTGTAAAACCCAAAGCCTTATCAATATTGTCCCCGCTTTTGACACGAAACCCAAGTCCGTGGGAGACTATTACATTGAGCCACTAAAATGAAATGGTGGAGGGGGCTCATACCATGATACAACAAGCGTTCATTCAAGTAGTTTGATCAGTCCTTGCAATTGTAGTATGGGGTTTCGTCTCCCACGAGTGAGGCCACTAGTGTGTTTGGAGCTCAGCTACCGATAGGTTTGGGTGATAGTCTAGCCTCTCTTCTATTTGAAATTGGGGTCCACCAGTTGACCTGTCCTCTTTCAACAAAAAAAAACAGTTGACCTGTCCTGTGACAGAACTGCATTCTTCAATGACTTTTTAAAGAGAAAGACTTGGCTAAGTTGATGAAGTGTTTACAAACCTGTGCCTACAATAGGCTATGTCCCTGAGGCAATAGCTTTATATTATTCTTGATGTGAATTGGCAAGTGACATTGTTCTGGTGCTATAAAGGTTTCCATCCATTACATGAGTTAAATACTGCAGTTTTATATAATAAGTGAAATTGGACTTCTGAAAAAAGCTTCATGGACCTTATTGCACAATCTTCACCGAATTCCGCCAAGGCGATTTTTCATCAGTTACAGGTACACGGCCGCGAACTACTGGAGGCATACGAACGCTGCATGAAATATAAGAGAATAGGGAAAGCTGCTGAACTCACTCAGAGTTTGGCTCATTGCTCTCTATTGGATGAATGGAGAACATTTAAAAGAAGTGTCTCATAAGGCACCAGCCCGACCCTCGAGGAACCCAGGATAAATGACAACAACGACGTTTTCTTTCTAAACTCCAACTCAGTGGTTGGTTGGTTGAGTTATGGAGTTCAACTCAGTGGTTGGTTGAGTTATAGAGTTCCCAACATACACAGCTATCAGTTGGAGCCATGGAGGTGCATCGAGGAATATCTGGTAAACCGTGATCCACAACATAATTCATCACTAATGCGAATGTCAAGAGCTAGACTATCTGAACGAAAAATGATGCATTGTTTATTAATTAAATTATGGATTATCAGCATATCAATGGGACAAGTACAACTAATAGGAGTGATCAAGGGCTGAGCGAAGAGTGGTCGCTCGTTCCCTTTTTTGAACAAATGGAAATTCATATATAATGTTCCTACGAAAGAAATTAGAAACAAATTACAATCATCTGGAAAAACAAATTAGAAACACATCATAATTCCTTGGTTTTAGACAAGGTAGTCATAGAAAAGGAAATGCTCATTGAATTTAACTTAGGTTTCAAACCAGGCTACAATTTATACCATTACTTAATCAATAATAATTTATAATTAATAAAAATGGAGCCTATAACTCACTACAAATAAGTTGATGACCTAACAGAAAAGAAACAGACGAGACTGTAGTTTACATGTTAATGGATGATGAAAATATTTTAGGCGAGACAATGGCAAAGTGGTTTCAATTATTCTCTGGAAAGGCGTAGTCGTACTACTATCAACTTCATTGCAGTTTCTGTCTTCTTCCTGATTTCTTTCACAACTTTTACTTTCTAGCAACATATGATCAAGATCTTCCAATTCTATACTCTGGAAAAAGATCTTTCGGCGCTTACGAGTAAGAACATCATCAAGACCTTGAATAAATAGTTTAACCTTTTCTTCTATAGATTTGATGAAGCAATGTTGAATAACAAGTTCAATATACTCTTCTCTGTTCACGCTATTCACAACTATAGTCCTACCTCCAGGACACAACTCCACAATTTTCCTCCCTGATCCAGACTCATCTTTCTCTTCAGTTTCCCAAACAAATGTCAGTCCTAGGCCATCTGAATCAACGAACTCAGCATCCATCTCCAGAATATCTCTACAACTTTTATACATGGATGGATCAGCATTGCGTATATCTTCCAATGTGATTACAGATCCAGCTAATTGCAAGAAGAACAATCGATCAAATCCAATACCTATTTGCACATCATGCATCAATGCTAAAGCAATCACTTGACCACAAAATTTATAATAATCAAGTTGTTGAGGATCCGCTTTTGCTGCAAACAGGAAACAATATACAAAAAATATTAGACACTGATTGAAGTTAGGATAAATATTTGAATTTGTAAAATATAACATAAACAACAATTCAAAAGTTACGATTCCAGCGTGCCTCGAACAATTAGAAAAAAAAAACGTAATCAACAATTCAAAAGGACAAATAAATGTTGAAATTATTGTTATACCTGTATTGGGAAAGAGCCTGTATTGGTCATGCGGACATGACAGGAAAAGTGAATTTTGTGGAGTGAATAGATCTTGACATACTAAGAGGAGCCATTCCCCGAAAACTCCAGACTCAACAACAACTTCCTCATTTTTGAAGTGAGGGATTATTCCGCTCCGCAACAAACTTGGGTTTGCAAGCCCAACATGCTCAAAAGAATCAACCAGTAACTTCGACCGGTCAATGATCACCTTCATCTTTTGTAGGTGACGTTCATTGTTAAGTTGATTGGGGAACATCATCTTGATCAAATGTCTTCTAGATTCATTACTTAATAAATTCTCATGCTTAAGAAGCCATTGATGATCATCACCTCTCTTTGATCTCATAATAAGTTTATTTATTGAAACATGGTGAGAATTCAAGCATGAAGAAAAGTTCTTTCTTGCAGGATGATAAAGCTTAGATATTATGTCTAATTCCCTCAGAATAAGAAGATAATAAGACCACCCGTGATTGAATTCACATTCAGTACATCTTGTGCACTCGACTCCATCATCCGCATAAGTCAGACCAAGATCTATGTTGTTCAACAACTCATTGAAGTCTTCGTAAAATGGTATCAGCTTACAACAACTCAAAATATATTCCACAAGGGAGTCCTGTGATTGATGATGCAATCTCATATGCTCCTTAATGTGCCTACAGATATGGAGAGTGAATGTAGAGAAGTCACCTACGTCACGCTGGAATCGTAACTTTAACTCGGATGGAACTCGACAGAAGCACGATTGTCTAATCAACTTCATATTCACAAGCAATTGTTTTGTGAGCTCCCTCATAAATGGATGTAAGTCAAGGACTAAAGTCCTTGGGCGTGGGTAATATCCTGGAGTGTTTGCAGGCTCAATTGAATTCAGTAAAGTTACATATGTTTGACGAAAAGAGTAATACAGTAAACGCCCAGAAGTTGTTGTTTCATCGCGGAGAATTTTGCAGAACATTACAACTACCCTACAGAACTGGTTTTGGATGTGTTTAGGAAAGGATTGGATATTAGGGTAGAGAAAGAGACCCATTGATTCCTCTGCTATGTCTGTATTATTTCTGACGGGAGATCTGTACAAATAGACCATATACTCGGGAATCATATAGTAGTATAATAGTTGGAGATGATCCTTCCTCCTACGATTTGTAGGTGTCATCCTCAAGTAATCGCTAATTCCGGCATAAAGATTTTTACCTCTTGATTCATCATCCTCATTACCGTTGTCAATAAGGAGGTGTGAAATAAAGGACACCAATTTTCTAAGGACAAGCACTGCTGGTCTATTGTACTTCATTCTGAAACTGAAACTCCAAGATGATTCGAATTCTATCCTAGGTATGAATTCGATATCCCCTGATCGCTTCGCGAAAAGGTATAGCTTATTTTCTTCCATCTCTTGCGGTTTTGATAACAAATAGTATAAATAAATAAAAGACTATCTTTTTACTATGAAACTGATGTTCTTAATAAAATCTAGGGTATATCCAAAAGCTAAAGGAGCATAAACCCTAGTAGTTCAAATTCAGGATTCACAATTGGGGAATTTAAATTACGGATAAATAATTTTACCTGAGATTAGCCAGCCTCTAACAAATTACGAATTTAAATTACGAATAATAAGAGAGGAGGGTGATGATGAGGACGAGGTTCAGAGTTCTTAATTAGGAATTTAGGATTCTTGAATTTGATTAGGCTTTTACTCATAAATATTGTAATTTAATTAGGGTTGTACTCTATACTCGAATTCAATGATAGAGGAAAAGATACTAGTTTTCGTATTCTTGAATTTGGAGCAGGTAAAGATTCTTGAGTCATTGTTGTTCTTTTATAGAGAGAGAGATTATTTTTTTTTTTTGTTAAGGAAGAGAGAGAGAGGTTATGAACAAGAAAGTGTAATTCCTTCTAATAAAGAACAATCAAGAACTACTTAATTCGGTCCAATCAAGAACAACCTAATTCGGTCCAATCTTTCCTCTTTAGAGATCCCAATTTTCTGAAACTGAAATTTGTTGATTTTACCTTGTGATCTTATTGATGAGGGTGCTTCTAAACGCACCGGGCCAAAAGGCGGTTAGCATCCACCTCTATTAGCACCGGGCCCAACTTCTCCTTTCTCTGTTAGCACCGTACAACTATGTAGGCACCGGTCAAAGTCAACTTAACTCTAACCCCTCCATCCATCTCTCACAAAATCTGAACCAACTTCCTTGCCATCATATTTCCCCGACAGCCCCTCTCCCAAAATTGAATCTTCCTCGACAATTCAATTACCTATTGCTTCTTCTTCCAATGCCAAAGCCAAGGGAATAGATGAACAGATGAATGAGAAGAATCTCTCATAGGATCACAAGTAAGAACATATTTCAATTTTGGGTACTCTAAGAAAAACCCATATCTTGAATCAAATTTTGAACTACTACTACAACAAAATTTACTCTTTATTCTCGAAAAACCTAGGTTAAGCTTTAAGTGGGTCAATGTAAAAGAGTCACATGTAGCAGGCAAGACACTTCCAGCTTGCATTTTCAGATTATATTCAAATATGAAAACAAAAACCCACTATCAGAAAACCCATTCAAGATCAATAAAAAGGAAAAGGGTTAATTCCGTTTTGGTCCCCGATTTGTGATCAACTCGCCGTTTTGGCTCCCATAAGTGTGGCAGTTCGTTTTGGCCCAAAAAATTTCCTATTTGGCCCCAAATTTTATCCAACCTTTCAATTCTATCCCTATGGCATTTCTGTAATTTATATTTTTTCTTTTTGTTTGTCCACCTCATATAATCTCTCTTCCATCACACCACCTCCTCTCCACCTCACCCTTCTCTCCAGCGGGATGTTGTCGGCCAGAATAAAAAATTCTGGCCGGCAACCTTATTAAAAAAAAAATCACCTTTATTTCTCTTCTTCCTCCTTTCTGTCTCTAAAAAAAATCTCTCTCTTCTTCTTCCTTTCTCTCTCTCCAACCTACGGCGAAGGGGTTTCCCCTTCGCCGGAGGTTTCAGAGAAAGAAAGGAGAGAGAAAAAGGAAGAAGAAGAGAGAAAAGAGAGAGAACGGAGGAAGAAGAGAGCGAAAGGTGATTTTTTTTTTTTAATAAGGTGGCCGGCCGGAATTATTTATTCCAGCCGGCAAGATTCCACCGGAGAAGAAGGGTGAGGTGGAGAGGAGGTGGTGTGATGGAGGAGAGATTAGATGAGGTGGACAAACAAAAAGAAAAAATATAAATTACAAAATTGCCATCGGGGTAGAATTGGAAGGTTGGATAAAATTTGGGGCCAAATAGAAAATTTTTGGGGTCAAAACGAACTGCCGGACACTTATGGAGGCCAAAACGGCGAGTTGGTCACAAATCGGAGGCCAAAACGAAATTAACCCAAAGAAAAATTACGAGATATATTTAACATCAAGAAATCACAACTGAAAAATGATCTCTTTAATATTTGAGGGTTTATCAGTTAGTTATACAGAAATTAAGATGAGTTCATTACCTTTGGATTTGATGAAATTTGGAAGGAAGAAATAATCAGAGTTTTGAGTTATTTACTAAAGTTTTGGAAGAGATTGAAGTATTGGGTTTTGGCAGCAACCATTCAAGTGGGAACGAAAGGTTTAGAGAGGGAGGGAGATTATAGATAAGAACTCTTGTGAAAACCCGTTTAAATTCTTCATCTTCTGGAGCAATAGGTACTAGTAGTAGTACTGTATCAGAGGTGAATTCTGAGAATAAAGATGACCTAGATAGTTCCCAATTTGAACAACCAGAGAAGAAGGAAAAAGAGGTAACGAAGGTAAACATCACCCACATTAGAAATCGGTGCTTATAGAGAACTCGGGTCGATGACCATTTATCCAAGTCAATAAAATTTCCAGATGCTAACAGCCTTTGGCCTATGCCTTTAGAAGCACGTTATTGATGATAGTTTGATTAAAATCACACTCTTTGTTGTTCTAGTTTATTCTCTCTATGATTTTAATGTTAAATACATCATTGAGGGGTTCAACGCAGGAGAGGCATTTCCAAGTTTGAGATCCCCTGGCAGACCCTCTCGGTTTCCAGCGAAACTATTTCTTTTGTGTTTGTTGAGTAGTAGTGAAACTATAGGTGGACCATATGCTCCAACATGTAGTATAGAGTATGTGATTTTGTCTTGTGTTAGTAAAGCTACAAAAACTGTGGATATCAAATGGATGTTGGTGGGCTGACTGGTTAAAACATTGTGTTAGGATTGTCCAGAGAAAAAAGAAGTTTCACGGTTATGTGAGACATGTTTTAGTTAGTTTTGTAACTTGTATAGAATCCAAGTTTGAGGTCATCAAAAAACAAACTGACAACCTAAATGAATGTCCATGATACTTGTCCGCCATTTTTTAGCCTTCAAGTTAAAATAAAACCTTGTTGCAGGACCTTTATAGCTTTGATACATTCTCGTCTACGTGTTAAGTGCCTTTACGATTTTCTTTTTCGAGCATTTAAGGAAAATCCAACCTGAGACCAGGAAGTGCAAGAGATCCATTAACTACTGAATTTAAATCTTTACAGACACGGGGAAAGATCAACAAAACACGGGTGAGAAGTCCATCTAATTACTTTGTTTATATCGAAGTTTGATAAATCTTGAGTTTGGACTGGCATGGAATTGAACTTAAGACTTCTGTGTTGTAGAAGCTACCGAAACCCATAAATTTATTAATAGGCAAATCCGAACTTAAGACTTCTGTGCTGTCTGAAACTCATAAATTCATTAATTGACAAAACCGATACTGAGTACATGTCCTAGTTAAAAGGAGCACCAATCGAGCTATTTACTTTGCAACCATGTTAAAAGGAGCACTAATCCGAACATGGTGTTTGTGAGGTGCATATGGTTTAAGAATCTTGTCCCACTCATAAATGATGCATTTACTTTGCAACCATGCAAGATTCAATTTTTATCAATTCAATCTCCTGTGGTTTTCTAGAGTCCTACCAAACAACCCCCCACTCTATATTACCTTCCCATATATCTGTTTTCAAAATTTTCAGAGCAATGGGTGTTGAAATGTTTGTCAGTTTGCCAACTATAAATAATAAATAAAAAATGAATTAATTGCTATTTATATTCATATGATTATTCTTTTTCGTTTTAGAGCTGAGTTTTAATAGATTTATTATAAGGAAAACGCTAAGTGTACAACGAATTTTTGACAAAATTCGAATTTATGGCCTCTGCCCGGCACTTCAAGTCCAGCCGGGCGGAGCGGAGGCTGGAGCTCCTCCCTCAGTCGCCCCTAACATTAGGGGCGACTGAAGGGAGGCCCCAAGTGACCGTTGGGGTCCCCAATGGTCACTTGGGGACTGTCCCTAGCCGTTGGATTTGCTCCAACGGCTGGAAATGGGTCCAACCCCTATAAATAGGGGTTGAACCCATTATTCATCTCCCACACTCTTCATCTCTATTTCTTTCTCTCATTCTTGCAAATTCCATTCTCTCTATTTCTATTTATCTTTCTTTCAATTTTTTTTTCATCTTTTCATTTGTTCACCCATGGATCCATTAGACATCAGCGAATTCGACAATCAAAGTTATATGGAAATGTTGTCCCCTAATTCTACTTACCCGTCGGCTCAATTAGGAGTTGATGATTATAAAGTATGTGAGGATTCTTGCGTGCAAGGAGGGACGACTTCGGCAAAGATAATTAAACGGGAACCGTATAAGCCGGATGAAGATATTTTACTTGCTAATTGTTATTTGAAAATCACATTTGATGCGGTTGTCGGAAATAGTCAAAAATATAAAGTATTTTGGCAAAAAATATCGGATGAATATAATGCGAGTGCAAGGTTTCAACGCACACTTAGAAGTTGTAAATCTCGTTTCAGTGAGATAAGCTCGAAATGTCAAAGTTTTATATCGATTTTGAGGATAATAAATAAAGTTCCAAAAAGCGGAGAAAACGATCATAACCGGGTAATTGCTTCAAACTTTGTAATTTCTTTTTTCTATCTTTTCACTTCATTCATAATATATACTTATATATATATTTTATTTATTTCAGTTACAATGAGCTATTGAATTGTATAAAAAAAATCACCAAGGTAAAGGGTTTAGGTTCCTACATGTTTACAAAATTTTGATGACACACAACAAGTGGATGGCAGGCATGCCAGGAGAGTCAACAACCGGCAAAAGAGATTCTAATACCAATCCATCGGAGGAAAGACCAATTGGCCGTAAACAAGCCAAAGCAAATGCAAGAGTTGGCGAACCATCCACAAATTCTACCGCTTCAAAAGCTCCCAATGAGGAATATTGGGAAAAAAGAGATGAAGAATCCCAACAATGATCAAAAAGTTTGTGTGAAGTTGTACGGGTTCAACAAGAGACCCTAAAGGTGCAACAAGATTTTCTACGGGTGCAAACAAAGTTGGCGAACCGACAATATGAGATGGACTTATGAAGATTGATGTTAGGTCTCTCGACGAACATGCTCAACGAATGCTTTTAGCAGCGCGAGACGCTTGGTTCAACGGTCTACCACGAGACCCAAGAAACCCCTTCTAGTTATTTATAATTAATTTTTCTAGTGTTGTTTAGTCGTATTTAAGTAGTTTTAAATTTTTAATCAATTATTAGTTGTAATCGATGTTTTTTAATTGAACTTTATTAGTAAATTGGGAAATTTCTAATTCAAATTTTCGACCTTAAGAGAGGCTGGGGCTGAGGCTGGAGCTGAATTTTAGAGGCTAAACTGAGGCCAATAATTTTAGGTGAAAAAATGATTTTTTCGGCCTAAGACAGGCGAGAGTTTGAGATGTTCTTACTGTATCATAAGTTTTAGCTATGTCCATTTTCAATCAAAACCCCCCACTTTTGGTCATACAACCATGCATAGTGTAAAACCTCTTGGGTAATAACAATATTGTAGTGTAAAAAAATTCCAAAATCTTTTCCAACTATCCCGCTAATTTTCAACACAAACTTGAATCTCTCGAACAAAATCAACGGTCTCGATTTCCTTCTCAACCTCAGTCATTTGTATTTCTCTCACTTCGTCGTCGTCTTCTTCTTCTTCTTCTTCTTCTTCTTCAAGTTTGATTTGATTTTTGAATGGAGATTTGATGGTGAGTGTCATTAATTGGGGTTTACATTGATTAGAATGTGGATTTGTTGAGTATTTCGGTTAGGTAGATCATTGATTAATTGAGTTGATTTTGACATTGAGGTGTTTGAATTTCTGGGATGTGAAATTAGTAGGCAGATGATTTGGGGAAGCTAAATAGCTAATGAGATGCCCTAGGGTTTGCGTTTTGTTGATCTAATAGTATAGTAGAAGCTCAAAGGCTTTGAATAGGAAGAATTACAATCGGGAATTCGGGTTTTCTTTAGAAATTTAAAGAGAAAGTGTTCTAAGGGTGGTGGGTATTGGTCAGACATGCCGAGCATTAAAGCTCCAGCTTCCAAACAAACTACTACTCTCTCGGTTAGGTTTTCTTCCGCGTAGTTTTCTGTATAATGTACAATTGACTTCTGATTTGCATTGAATTTTTTACTTAATATGTGAAGTTTCCGGTTATATGAACTGTTCATTACAGGTTGTTGTAAAATGTAGACCGTTAACTCCGAAAGAAACGCAAAAAAGCAGAAATATTGTGAGAGTGACCAATGACAAGGTAATATATTCTTATGTTCAATTCCTTATTGACCACTTTATCCTATTCGTGCGGGGATTTATAATATGTATATTACTCTTGAATCGATAGGAGGTTCTTGTTTTCGATCCTGACTTGTCAAAGGACTACCTTGATCGTGTTCAAAATCGAACCAAAGAGAAAAAGTACTTTTTTGATTATGCATTTGGACCCGACTCTAAAAACATGGTACGTAATATCTAATCTTCGTATATTGGGTATTAAAGTTCCATCGTTTGGATAGTGCGTTCCCCTTACGACAAGATATCTCAAGCTTCTTTCAATGATTGACATGTAATGTCATTTACTTAAATACTTGAGATTAATAGACACCCGACAGCCAGAATATATCTTGCAAAGAAAAGAAAAAAACGATTCTATTATTTGCCACGTCCATAGAATTGTTCCTCTTACTGTGTATCTCACCTTATAGGATTGCTTTATAAACCATTTCAGGATGTTTATGAAACAAGTATATCTTCTACCATTGCTGGAGTCATTCACGGTCTTAACGCAACTGTGTTTGGTATGGGTCAACTGGAAGGTAACTGAGTTTTGACAATGTCAATAGCTTTCCGCAGAACAGATTATCAACTTGACTATGTTAATCCTTGAAGTACCCATACGTATTTTCTTTTTGTAAAATGTTTATTCTTTGCTAATTTGATTACTGACCTCTATTATGAACTTTTAATAGGTGCATTTGCAATAATAGTTCGTAGATAATCTTACACTTGGTAGTGCCGTAGTGAGTGGGTGGCTTACTAGATACTAGGAAGAACATGCATATTATAGTTCAAGGATGGTTTCACAGTTTCACCGAAGTATTGCTTTTGTTGATTCAGCATCTCTATTTTGCCTGGGATGATCAGAAAATTTCTACCTTATCTGGAGGAAGTTGACGTAGTAGTGGTAGTACCAACATGTTTTTAAGAAATGACTTTTTTATTTATTGTAAAATGTCAGTAAGAGTCGCTATATGTCACCTTCGCAGCTAACGTATTCTGTTCAGAATTCGAATAGTATCATTCTTTTGCTATAGTATGGTAGGCAAAGACATTCTTTAAAGATCACCACTCTTTCAGCTAGATATTATAATGTATCTTGTTTTTCTCTAGTAATTTCTTTTAAAGATCACCACTCTCTCAGCTAGATATTATAATGTATCTTGTTTTTCTCTAGTAATTTGTGACAACTTCGAGTTGGGTCATTTGGTAATGTTTAGGTTCTGACAGCTTGAGCATTCCTCGATACTCTGCAACACAAGGTTTATTTGAGATATGATGTTTACACTAAGCTTTGCGTGTGCTTTTCTTACAAAAATGACAAATGTAATACATTTTTCTTCTGTCGTCTAATTTATGTGCTACTTCCTTTCAGCCGTAAGACTTACACAATGGTTGGGGCGCGAAATGATCCTGGACTTATGGTTCTCAGCTTGAATACAATTTTTGATCTTATAAAAAAGGACAATAGTTCCGATGACTAAGTTACTTGTTCTTACCTTGAAGTCTACAATGAGGTAGACTGTGCATTTAGTTCTGCTTTAGATTGGTAATTTCAAGCTTTGCAAGCTCGAATGCGCTATTTAAGACGTGCAGAGTAATTCTTTTCCCTCTTTAAGTTCAGGTTATCTACGATTTGCTTGAAAAATCATCACGACATTTGGAGCTTAGGGAGAATCCTGAGCACGGAATAATTGTTGCAGGACTTAGATGCATTAAGGTTACTGCTTTCCCTCTTATATGATGAGGAATCAAGGATTATTATTTGACGTACAAAATTATTTGCTTTGACGTAAACTTCCAAATTTATTTTCCTGCTATTTCTACAATGACTAACACGCTTAGAAAGGCATGTTACTCTATGCGGGGCTGTGATATCATTGGTTTGCTGCAATAATATTTTATGTTATTGCCTATTTGCCTATCTATACGGACTGATTGGTTGTTTGACTGTTTAGTTATGTTGTTGGTCTGTGTGTAGTCACCCAAATGGTAACGGTAGGTTTGGATAAACAGGTTGTCGTCTGCTGTAGGTTTGTTGTAAAATTACGCAATTGTGATTGTAATCTAGATTTATAAGCCCTTGCTAAATACTTAAAAAGTTTCACTAATATTCCAGGTCCATTCAGCTGATAGAATTCTCGAACTCCTAAATTTGGGGAACAGTAGACGAAAAACAGAGAGTACTGAAGCAAATGCTACATCCTCACGGTAAGGAAATAATGGCCATGTGCTCCTAGTTAGTGGTTCATGATACTTTATTGCCTTCAAGATTTTCAACTTAAATGTTGGATCATAACCTCTTATATTCTGCTTGCTTCCTTAAACTCTTTGTTTGCTGTGGAAACAGAAACCAGTTGTTATTTTTGTTCTTTCGCGTTTTTTTGCTGTTCTTCTACATTCTTTCTTGCTGTTCATGTCCCAGCCAAGTTTACATTAATGTGGACCAATTTTTGAGTTCCTAAGTTGTAGGGAAGTACTTATCTCACTTATTAGGTATCGTAGTTTCTGTTTATTTGATGCGTTATACCATAATTTTGACGTCCTCACTCCACTGTTTGAGAATCAAGGGATCTTATAATGAGAAAGGATCTAAGTCAGAAAGAGCTACTTATTTTGAGGACCCAATATATTGGCGCCATCTAATACAAAATCGTAATTTTGGATTACTAGCTCACATGCTGTTCTGAAGATCACTGTAAAAAGAAGGCATAAAAATCAATACCAGAGTCAAGTAATCCGCGGGAAACTTGCACTAGTTGATCTTGCAGGAAGGTGTGTAATACTTAATATCTCTACTCACAAAATTTAGGGAGTTTTATAACAATTAAGAAATAAATATTTTGCAGTGAAAGGGCTTCTGAGACGAACAATGGAGGTCAAAAGCTAAGATATGGAGCAAATATAAATCGTTCACTTCTTGCTTTGGCAAACTGCATTAATGCACTGGGGAAACAACAGAAAAAGGGTCTTGCATATGTTCCTTACCGTAATAGGTATCTCAGTGGTGGTTATGGACTTAAAGTAATTGGTTATTGAGCCTTCCCTTATTGGATAGCTAAATCCAAATCATTTGCAGCAAATTGACAAGGATCCTTAAAGATGGTCTAAGCGGCAATTCACAAACAGTCATGGTTGCTACGGTGTCACCTTCCGATAATTAGTACCATCACACTGTTAACACACTAAAATATGCAGATCGAGCAAAAGAGATCAAGACACACATCCAGGTGAGAACTATTCATTTTATATTATGTACTAGTGTACGCCATCTTGCCATCTCGGTAATGGGAGACATTTCAGAATATTTCTTCGTGTCCAATCTTTGTTAGAATCATGTAAATGTTGACCATTTCTTAGATGGTATGTAAAGAACTGAGAATTTTAAAATTTGAAAAAGTTTAGATTTGACTAGTATTAACAAGTTTTGGACTTGCAACAAAAAGAAACAAGTTTTGGAACTCAAAATATTTGACTACAAAGAAGATATAGTTTTGGGGCAATTTTGGTACAAAAGAGAGACCTCACTAACCTATAAAGGAATAGAAGGCAGAAAAATGAAAAAAGGGGCCAACTTGAAAGTTGTACATCTTTAGAGTGTTATTTTAAAGAATTGGACAACATTAAGGGACCAAAATAGAATTAACCCTTTTCTTTATCTATACTTCACTGCCTCCACATCACCATCAACAACTTCACCGGTTTTTATCCTTGAAATACCTATCTAGGTTTAGAGAAAGATGATGATGGTGGTGGTGGGCGTGATAAAGGATAGAGCAAAATGAAGATTGAACTTATTTTTGTCCAAAATCGTATTAGATGATCGGTTAGACGTCTGGGGCAAATTTTCTCAAGAGAGGAAAGACAAAATATAACGAGGATACCATTTTGGAAAAGCCGAAAAGAGAAAAAAAAAACTTGGTTAATTCTATTTTGGCCCCATAAATAACTAAATATCCAAAATGGCCCCCAAAAGATGAACATCTTCCATTTTGACCCTTTTTTGTCTTTTTTTTTCGTCAGCCAACTTTACCTACTAAGTTAACTTTTTATTTTATGTCCCTTTGTTCAAAACTATTTCTCTCCTTTTCTTTGTCACTCTCTTCTTGTTGGTCTTCGAACGACCAACATCACCGGAAAAAAATAAACTTAATTTCAAACATGCCAAAACGTTTTCCTCTCTTTGTCTTCTTTAAAGTTCATTTCTTTATGCCTCGATCTATCTTCTCTTTATATCTCCCGATGTGTCTTCTTCTCTTCACAACTCTTGATCTCTCTTCTCGTCTTTGAAACTCTCGATCTCTCTTTTTTTTTCCAAAACTCTTGATCTCACTTCCTCTACAACTCTCAATTTTGATGCACTAGCAAGATATGAAAGAATCAGTTAGACTTGGAAGAAGAAACACTCAGATTTCGAATTATAAGCACTCATTTTGTAGAGAAGTGGTCTGCTTGGTTTTGCTCTTTCAGTGGATCCAGGAGAAGAATAAATATGTTGTATAAGGCTCAGATTTAGAAGTAATTTGGGAAAAAGTAATCTATTAGTAGATTCGATGAAATTACTATCTTAAGATTCCATGACTATCATTCAATCTCAAAATGTTCCTTAATCTCAATACCCCAATTTTTTTTTTCTTCATTTTTATCTCACTTAGGAATTAAAATACCACGTCTTTTCTTGATTTGAGTTCTTTTTCAGACTTCTAGGTTATCCGTGGGTGCGGGGATGCATCTTTAATTAGGCCATTGTTCGGGGGAAACAAGAAAACTACTCCGGGTACAAAAAACATGTGAAGAAAATGTTATTTTAAGAAATAGTTTGGGTCCTTGGATAAAAAATATGTTTAGGAAACGAAAATAAATAATACCCTTGGATAAAAAAATATGTTTAGGAAACGAAAATAAATAATACCCTTCGATAAAAAAATATGTTTAGGAAACGAACACATTTCAACAGAAGGATTTACTGGTTATGACAAGATTTACTGGTCTTTCAGGAGAATCAGTAGCAGAAAGATCTAATGAAGGAGGATCCCATTGGACTTGTAGTGGTGAAGATGATAAAGGGAGAGAGGAGATACGTGAGCTTTTTGAAAATTGATTTGACAATTCAATTTTCCTACAACCCAAAAAAATGCTGAAACTAGTTATTAAATTTGTTCACAGGAAGATCAAAGACAACAGACAGAAAACATATAATCCACAATCAAAGAAAACACAATATCCAACATCAAGGAACACAAGATCTCCAAAAAAGTTTGGAAGTACTGAAACAGATGACCACCAATCAGTCGATGAGATGCACTATCTTCCTGATACAGGAGTGCACTGCACTAAGGTGATTACTAAGCTCCTTGTGGTCGGCGAACACTCGTTTTGCTCGTCGTTCTTCATCTCCATCAGGTAAACCAGCTTCCGCAGCTTGGCGGTTCAAAACTGCGTCGTCATAAGAACGCAACAAAGTTTCTTTTTCCTCGCCTGTCTCTCCAATATAGAAATTCGATTCCTGAAAAGTGAAGAACATAAAATTAATGAACGGTAGGTATATTTCACAGCAGTAGAGTTCATAAAAATACTAAAAGAGACAAGCATTCGAGCATAAACTATATCACCTGTTCAACAAGCTCTTCGTAGGTAAGGATTGCTTGGTTGAGAAGCATGCCCTCCAAGAGCTCATTCAGGCTCTCCAGGGATTCACCCTGGAGCATAGACCTCACTTCTTCCCAGGTTGTGAATCCCTGGACCAGTGGCTTAAAAACCGTGAGCAGCATACCTGAAAGACAAAAAAACAAGTTAGTATTTTATGGGACTCGAGGAAAAAAAACCAAGTTTGGACAAGGCAAATTATAAGAACCTTCACACAATAAATAAATCAACAAACAGCACCTAAATTGCAATTTGAAGTCCAAAATGTATGATTTCAGCTCAACAACATTCATACAATAAATAAATCAACAAACAGCAGCAACTAAATTGCGATTTGAAGTCCAAAAAATGTATGGTTTCCGCTAAATTTGATTCACGGTCTAAATGAAGTAACCTAAATGGGGCTCCATTCGCTGAAACTTTCTTCGTCTTGGACGAAGGAAACAGATTCAAGGCAAAAACATTGAGGAGGGTTTCCCGTTATACTATTTATCATTTGTCAATACTAAGTGTTAACAGACCCACAGTGCAGGCAATCCCCCATGTGAACCATCTCAATCAATAAATCAACAAACAGCAACTAAATTGCGATTTGAAGTCCAAAAAATGTATGGTACTATGGTTTCAACTAAATTTGATTCACGATCTAAATGAAGTAACCTAAATGGGGCTCCATTCGCTGAAACTTTCTTCGTCTTGGACGAAGGAAACAGATTCACGGCAAAAACATTGAGGAGGGTTTCCCGTTATACTATTTATCATTTGTCAATACTAAGTGTTAACAGACCCACAGTGCAGGCAATCCCCCATGTGAACTATCTCAATCAATAAATCAACAAACCAACAGTGAGGGTCTAAGAACATTCATTCATCCAAGTGTTTATTCAGGTAAGTTTTCAGATGCATTCTCTAAGAACAGTTAGGATAAAGATCTAAATGAAGTCTAAATCTGAACCAAAACTATTGTCTCATTTCTCTAAGAACAGTTAGGATAAAGATCTAAATGAAGTCTAAATCTGAACCAAAACTATTGTCTCATTTACATGTAAGTTTTCAGATGCATTCTCTAAGAACAGTTAGGATAAAGATCTAAATGAAGTCTAAGGTGCTGTTTGTTTTTTTTTTTGTCTGAATCTGAATTTCGCTGAATCTGAATTCGCTGAATTGAATTCGCTGAATTGAATTCGCTGAATCTGAAATGCTGAATTATTTTGGAAGTTAGTATGTTTGTTTTCTAAATCTGAATAATCAAATCTGAATTTCAATTTTGACATTTATACCCTTCTTATTATTTTTGACAAACAAAGCTAAGCCCTAATTTCTTGTACTCCCTGGTCCAATATAAAAACAAATAGAAAACCTAAACTCCATCCTCTCTGTCTTCATCCTCTCTCCCTCTCCCTCTCTCCCCCTCCCTCTCTCCAACAGAAGCTCCGTCGATAGAAGAAAATGTGCGGTATTAGTACAAAAGGCGAAGAAGTTGGGGGTGATGACCTCAACGACCACCGGAATAGCACCTCCACCACCACTTCATACATCAGCAGCTCCGCCGCTTCTCTTCTCTCGCCGCCGCACTACCTTGTACAATACATCTCGTTACTCCGTCGTCAGAATGAGTGGTGAAGATCTTAATCTGGATTCAATCTTCAAACAGAAACGAACTCTAAGATCTAAAGTTAAGAAAGATCTTAAGGCCATGACTTCCATTCAGAGATCTCAAGAAGGTCAAATTAATCATTTCATTTTTTTACTTCTTTTTCTTAATTGTCTGTTTGTTTATTCCTATATGAAATTTCAATTTGTTTATTTTAGATTTTTAATTACATCTTTTACTTCTTATTGTGATTATTGTACTGTTATATATGTGTGGATTAGATAGTTTTTGCCCTAATTTAGAAATTAAAAGGTTCATGATATCAGCTCGGTTTTGTTTCTCTGTGAATATTGTTTTGATTGATTGTGGAAACCAGTACTACAATTGAATGTGTATTAAGTAAATATACTTATTGTATGATTAGATAGTCGTCGGAAATTTGACATAGGTGGTGGTGGTGGTAGTCTGATTTTGGTGGTGGTGATGGTGATGGTGATGGTGGTGGTCTGACTTTGGTGGCGGTTGTGGTCTGACTTTGGTGGCGGTTGTGGTCTGACTGGTCGTGGTCTGAATGGGGTGTTGAGAAATATTTGGATGAGAATTTTTGTAAATCAAAGGGGGTATAAGGGTCATTTGACCTATTTCAGCATTTGAGTCTCTTTTTCAGACTTGTTTTGAAGTCTGAAATATGTGGGCTCTTTTTCAGCCTATTCAGACCACAATCTAATTCAGCTACATTTTCAGATTTTCTTAAATTAAAAAACAAACATCTGAAATCTGAATTGAGTTTCAATTCAGATTTCAGATCTGAAAAAAATAAAAAACAAACAGCACCTAAATCTGAACCAAAACTATTGTCTCATTTACATGTATAGTTCTTCATCAATTAAAACCCTAGATAGAGAGAGAGGAAGAGTTGGAGAAATCATACATAATTGAAAGCTATGTAACAGTTCATCAGTAAAAAAAAAAAAACAATAAGAAGGAAAATGAAGAAGATCTAAATGAAGTCTAAATCCTAGAGAGAGAGAGAGAGAGAGAGAGAGAGAGAGAGAAATCGGTAATGGTTTACTTACTGTGGTTCCTCTGGAGTACTGGAGATCGATTTGTGTAAACAAACAAAACCTGTCAAAAAAATTATAACAAAATGAGATCATAAGCAATAAAATCAGAAACCCCAATACGAAAACCTAAAAAGGAAAGAGAAGACTCACCAACTAAACTCGCGAGAAGAATAGAGTGATCCAGAGAGAGAGAGTGAGAAATCTTGGCTACTATTTATACTGAAATGGGCTAGGCCCTGACTCTGATTCAGTATGAGTCAAATAAAGCAAATGACTATAGTCCCATTAGAAACTTATTGACCTTATCCATCACAGAAGATCAATAGACAGAAATCGTAATAAAATTATATGTGAAGGACTTAAGAAATTTACTTGGCCCAGAGATTCAGTATGAGTCAAAGGCCACTGGCTTAGAAATCTGAATCAATGGTACAAAAAATAAGGAGACAGAGTAAAATATATAGTACCCTAGACTCGGGCTAACCCTAGACTCGGCTGACTCGGTGGGACTCGGCTCGGTATACTGCCGAGTCCCGAGTCACTCGGGAGTCACTCGGCTGACTCGGCCGAGTCGTTCTACAAATTTTGGAGAACAAACCTCAGAATAGTGTAGATCGATCCTTCCCACCATTGATAAGCAGCCAGGGAATTAACCTCATAAATGTATCTGTTGAAAAGTACGTCATGTGGTAACCTTGATGTGGTTTGTCGTCTAAGATGTGGTAACCTTCATCGTTCATACTTCCACTCTGCTTCAGTAGCTACTACTACTACTACTACTACTACTACTACTACCTCTACAACTGCTGCATCATCATAATTCCTACTAGTTACTATCGAATTCAACATAGAATCGGCTCAGTCCTCTACCTGAACCTTGTCTTTCTACCTCATCTTGGCTCTCTTGGGAGGGCCACCACCACTCCTAGGGTATCTCCTATGAGGAACCCGAGTCTTCCCGAATGCCTTCATTTTCCACCTTCTCCTTTCGTCTTCACTGTCTGACTCGCCACCCCTCTCCCGGTCTGCATTGCTAGCCTCCCTCTCCAACTCCTCCCATGTCTTCCCCTCGTCCTCTGACACATCTTCCACTGAATTTTCCTCTTCGTCGTCATCTGACTCTACCACTGACTCACAATCATCGTCTTCTTCTTCTAACTCCAATTCAGATTGCACATCTGAAGGGACATACCCTTGATCTGAGTCTTCAGACATTTCTGAATCTGAGTCGCTCGCCTCCAAGTTAAGGAATTCCCATCCTCCGTCCTCAATGAACTTCTCTGGGTCATCTGTGATCGTCTTCAGAATGGACTTCCAGTTCAGGTTTAGCCTGCTCTCATAGTATTTGAGATCTGTGGTGTCCAGCCACTCCTTTATGCCATCATGAGACGAAGTAGGAATTGAATCAATTCGAAGCACATCACGTTTGAAGTCCTTAAACACAATCGTCATGTCAAAATTCTTCTGTCCGAGTCCAACTCATTCCAGACAATTTCAATTTCGCTTAGCATAACCACAAGGAATGATGTTTCTACAAACTCCACAAGGCAATTGGAAGTTGGGACGATAAAGGCTGATTGATGCCTTATGGGGCACTCCATGGAATCCAAGCTCCCTCAGTGGCTGGTCAAATTCAAGATCAAGCCCTCTAAACTGAGGCTGATCCCAGAGATCATTCACTTTGTTCACAAAATTCTGGAAGTCCATGTTGATCCTGTTTTTCCTATCCCTCTCTCGTTGTTCTTCCTCAATCTCATCTGGGTCATTGGCAGAAGATCTCATGCTACAAAGACAAAGGCCACTGGTTAGACGACAAACCACATCAAGATATGCTTAGACATCTGAATTAAAGGTGCATCTATTTAGAAATATGAAACATCACAAACATACAGAATCTACCCAAAAACATATGAAAGCCAGGGGCATTAAGATATATCTATTCAGAAATATAAAACATCACAAACATAAAGGATCTAACACAAAAACACCTTATAAACATAGAAGATATAACATTCTACATCTCAAAGTCAGGTGATTTAAGATCTGATTTGAAGTAGAGCAAAAAACTTAAACCGAAAAAAAAAAAATGGTGTTTTTAAGAGATAAATAAAGTTAAGAGCTTTTTCGAACAAAAAACATCAAAAAGAATTGTTTAAGATGTGATTAGTAGTAGAAGATCATAAGCATACAGGATCTAACACAAAAACATCTGATAATCAGATGGTGTTTTAAGATCAGATGAAAAATAAAGCATACAGTATCTACCCAAAAACATATCAAAGCCAGGGGCTTTAAGATCTGATTAGAAATATAACATCACAAATATAAAGGATCTAACACAAAAAACACCTTATCAATCTGATTAGGAAAAGAGGACATAAGATTTAAACAGAACAGGGGATTTAAGATCATAAACACACAAGATCTACCCAAATACATATGAAAGCCAGGGGCTTTAAGATCTATCTATTTGGAAATATAAAACATCACAAACATAAAGGGTCTAACACAAAAACACCTTATAAATCTGATTAGGAAAAGAGAACATTAGATAACATAAGATACAACCCGAACAGGGAAAAAAAAAAAAGGATTTTTTTTGGTTTTTGATAAAGAAAAGGCTAGAATTTTAGAGCTTTAACAACCAAAATAACATAATAAACCAAGTATAGTATGAAAGTTCCTATCTTTCAATGATTTAACAGAGACACAGATGGATCTCTCTCCTTTGAGTTCTCTTCATCCTCCAACTCCCTCATTCTCATATTCTTCTTTCACTAATCGAAGATTGGAGAATAAAAAATGAAGCAAAAGTGTGATCCCACAGAGAGCGTGATGTCGCCGTTCAGAGAGAAAAGAAAAACAGAGAGAGATGAATGAAGGAAAGAAATTGGGGATTATTCAACAACTAAAAACTTCATCTACTGTATTTTTCTTTTCTTTTTTCTATCTCCTCGCCTTTACGAGACACCGTGGACTTTTTTAATTACGCCTTAGTCCTTACCCTAGTCTAGTAGTATTAAGACGTCTTATCAGCTCGGCCCATTCAATTTTAACGGCCCAATCTCTATAGCTTCTCTTGTCTGCCGGCGGCCCCTATTGGATAGGACCACGTGTTAAAACTTCATTCCCTCGCTCGCCCCAAGGTCTTCTTATATTTGTGGAAGTATCTTTTGGGGTGGGGAAGGGAAGGGTCACTTGAAAAAGGTTACTCATATTGTAATGATTGATATATTGTAATGATTGAAGAGGTTCATTGCAACGTAAGATTCATTGTTAATATTTTTAAGGGGTTTTTTTTTTATTTGAAATTGTGTTGTTGGAGTAAGTTCAAGATTTGAGTTTTATTTCTATTATTTTGGAAAAATAAAAACTTGAGTATGTCGATGTTGGGTTTGGATTAAGGATTGTAATTTGAGAGATTTTAGAATATTTTACGTCTTCACGAAATTGAGCTTATAATCAGGAGGGCGAAGGTATCTACCATCCTAGACGAGAGAGATAGAGATTACCTCTTCGTTACGGATTAAAGGTTCTTAGTTTTTTGCTTTACTTTTTGTTTACTCGTCACAGTCTCTCATTATTTGAGTCATCTTATGCGGACTTAGTGGTTATATTCTTTTTTTATTGAAAATAGTGGTTATGTACCGGATAACAATGGAACATCAAATTTTCTCTAAAAACTAAGCCCCTCGAAGTAAATTATGAAGAACAAATTCCAAATTGTATTAAGTTGATCTGTTGTAATAAAAATATCCATGAGGTTTATGCTCTCATGAAATTATAAGTATATTTCTCTCTATATTTTCGTTTAACATTTAATCTTTGTTTCACCTTCTATGATTTTCCTCTTTTCCTTTTGATCTTATTCTAATAGTGTTGTCTTCTCCGATATCTCAAATTTGCATCTATTGCTCTGAAGTATAGTTATTTCACGGTTTGCGTTGTTAATATTGTTATAGTCGTTTTAAAGCACTCTGATATCTATTTTGTTTTTCTGTTCGAAAGATTGTGAAGAAATTAGGCTATTTAGACTGTTAATGATTTTTAGTAGAAAATTGAATAATTTTGTAGTTCAAGAAATACAGATTCGATCGTCAGACCTTTCCATTGTCGTCAAGCTAAAACTAGTATATACATAAACCACTATTTCATAAACTTAATTTACTAACTCCTTCATTTTGGCCCCCTAAAGATGACCAACTCACCAAAATGTCCCCCTAAAGATGACCAATTTTTAATTTAACCCTTTTTTCAGCTTTTCGTCATCTATTCCGTTAAAGTTTACTGACCTATCTTTTTCTACCAAAATTGCCCAAACATATTTTGTCAGCCAATTTCTTTTGTCCTAAGCCTAATTGTTACTTCCTCCCTCTTCACTTCCAACCACTCTCTATTAAATCCCAAAACTTCCACTAAAACCATAAAACCTCCATTAAACCAATATTACAAAATTCTCGTAATCAACCCTAATTATGTTGGATTCAAGGGAGAGAGTGAACTGAAGTACGGGATTACTAGACGCCACTACTAGGATTTGAAAGGGCTTAACTGAAGTTGGGAGATGAACCATAAGTGGATTCAACAAATGAGGTATTTTTCTTGGTTGGAGTGGGAGATTGATCAAGTTTCGAATAGGAAGAAGAAGATGATGATGATGATTATTGCTAAGCTACAACTCACTTTCCTGTATGCACTAGCAAAGGAATTAACCCAAAAGAAACAACAAATAACATGGGGAAACTAATATCAATTTAGAATAAATTAAACCACAAAAGCATATCTTTAACCATCGTCATCAACTTTCAACAGGAGAAACAGATCAATCAATGAATAAACCCAACAAAACCCTAGAAATCAAAGTAAACATTCATGGGAGATTTTAAAAGGCCTCCCCGTTTTTGTTAAAAGGCCTCCCCATGGTTTCGTTGACTTAGTAAAAAACCTTTGACTGAGCTTGGTTAAAGGGCCCTCCTCTTTCAATGGGTGAAAAAATCCCCCTTTAAAGGTGTACTTCACCCACATTTTCTCTCCTCCATCTCATTTTCTCTCTCTGCCACATCATTTGACCACGCCACATCATCATCTTCTCCGGCAGGATCGCCGGCCGGAAGGCGACCTTCAAATTTTTATTTTTTTTTTATTCTCTC
>BEHA01050306.1:279022-294711 GCA_002897215.1 Eschscholzia californica subsp. californica | reverse complement strand
TTATCTTTTTAATATGAAACCGATGTTCTTACTTAAAATCTAGGGTATACCCAAAAGCTAAAGAAGCATGAACCCTAGTACTTCAAATTCAGGATTCACCAATTGGGGAATTTAAATCACGAATAACAATCAAGATATTCTTACCTCAGATTAGCCAGCCCCTCTAACAATCTCCTTCTTTAGTTCAACAAAAAAAAAATTTCTTCTTTGCTCACAATTGAGTCTATCTATTATGTAAAAATAGAAGTTGCCATTCTCCCTCTAGTTATAGTGTTGGCACAAAGCATGAAATACCTTTTCTTTTTGCAGGAAATTAGGCCGCCTGAGATAAAGATCTTTAGTTAAAAAGGACATTATAAGATTCTTTGAGGAGAGTTTCTCTTCAAAATTCTAAGAGCGTGACATAGAATTTTTTAGAGTTTCTCTTCAAAATCCATCTCCAATGCAACACTTAACTGGGATCTCTAAAATGAAGTGGCGGTAGTTATTTTAGAGACCCTTAGGGCAAGTCCAATGTGGGGCTCGGGCTCCCAATTTTGGGAGCCCTTGATTTTTAGGAGCCCCGGGGCTTTTTTCAATTCTAACGTCGGGCTCCTAACAGAGGCTCCCAAATCTAAATTATGTACGTGTGTAATGTACGTGTGCGAACTTTTAATTTCAATTTTCAACTATAAATTATTAATTTCAAATATAAAATTAAAATTTAATTTTATGTTAGAGAGAGAGAAGGAATTTTGAAAAGATGAAAAAAATTAAAAATAGAAAAAATTAGAGAAATGATTGGAAAAACAAATTTAAAACAATTTATATTTTTTGAAAAAATAATTAGTTTAAAAGAAAAATTAAAAAAAATAAAAAGAAGTGGGGTGGAATCCTTTTTAGGGGATCCACCCAAATATGCCCGTTGGGAGACCCCCAACGGCCATATTTGGGGCTGGGAACCCCCCAGCCCGGGCTCCCATTTGGGAGCCAGGGAGCATGGGGCTCCCAGCCCCGGGGCTCCCGGGTTGGACTCCGTGGGCTGGGGCTCCAAAATTTTGAATTTGGGAGCCCCAGCCCCCCCCCACATTGGAGTTGCTCTTAAGAGGACTCTCTAAATTTAAAGTGTCCTCTTGAGGATCTCTAAGTGCCACATAAGCAAATCAATTTATTTTACACTAAAATATAGGTTTTTAGAGTTTCTCTTTAGTGTTGCATTGGAGATGGCTTTCCAATAGAGTATCTCTAAATAACCAAATAGCTAGGAAAGAGATCATTTAGAAATCCATTTTTCACACTTTGACATGTAGGATTTCTAGAGTTTTTCTTGAGTCTTGCATCGGAGATGCTCTAAGTTCTTAAATTATGTCTCTAGTCCAATTTCAAATTTAGATTATTTTTATGACGAAATTGCCCATAATTTAGCAACCAACTTACTTCAAAATCTAACAGCCAAAACGTAAGAAATTATCGATTTAGCGTAACCGAGAGAGAAGAAATTCAGTGATTTTAGCTAGCAAATAGATTGTGTTGAATCTCTCTTCTCACTGTTTGATCTTTTTGGGTTTTTAGCTAGTTTTTATTTTGGTAATTAATTCTTGAGAGAGAAGTTCCAATTTTAGTTGCTAACAAATTTGATAAAATGCTTGTGAGAAATATTTATTCTTGGACAATCATGACAGGTGTTTATGTTCAAATTAAGAATTTCATGAAGGCTTTGGAAGTTTGCAAGGTGTTCGCAAAACACTGCGAGTTGTTTGATGAAATGCCTCTGAGGAATGTTTCTTCTTGGACGGTCACGATAGGTGTTTATGTTCAAATTGAGAATTCCATGAAAGCTTTGGAAGTTTGTAAGGTGTTTGCAAGACACTGCAAAGTGTTTGTAAGAAATATTCAAAGCAACTATAAAATAAAAATGGAACTTTAAGAGTTTAAAATATTCAAATCAATAATAAAACAAAATGCAATATGCTAGAGTCAATATGGTGTTAACTTAATGATGATCGATTGTAAGACTCTCGACAAAGATGGTGCACGAATGCTTAAGGTAGCACGAGAAGCTTATATGGCAGGTCTTCCACGAGACCCAAGAAACCATTTCTAGTTATCTTTAATAATTATTGTTGTTTAGTCGTAATTAAGTAAATTTAAATTTTTAAACAAGTAGTTGTAATCAAGGTTGTTTAATCGAACTTAGTAAGTAAATTGAGAAAATAAAAATTCAAATATTAGGCTCAAACACAAGTTGACATTGGAGCTGATTTTTAAGTCTGGGTTGAGACTTAAATTTTGAATTAAAAGGTGGTTTCTTAGACCTAAGTCAGGCTGGGGTTGGAGTTACTCTTAGTCTAGAAAGAGAAAGTAGAAAAAAAACACTAAATCAGAACAAGAGGCTTCATTTACTATTATGGAGAGGATATGAGGTATTTGGAACTCTTTTTTTTTTTTGCTGGAGAAAAAAAACTTCAAACCGGGTAATATTGAAGACATATGATGTTTACCCTCTCTTTCATTAAAAATCGGATTTTTGAGTGAGAGGCCCAAAAAATGGAGGGTAAATAAGCATTACCCCCAGCCAAAAAAAAAATTAGAACCCAGTCCAAATTGTCAGGACAACTCACAGTTTTCTGGTTTTTATTTTATTTATCCCTCTTTTACCCCTCCACGGGAAAGTTCTGTGTTTTCTGACAATCTGACGGACGACAGCGAAGCAATTAATTCCCCGTGCATGACGTCATGTCAGAGAAACATTCAGATTTTCTGAAAATTCAAAAATGGCGCCATTTTTTGACGAAATTTCAGCCAATTTTTTTGGATCCCTCCCATTATATTTTGTTTCAACTCCTTCTTTCTTCTTATTTATACATCCAAAAATCTTCTTCATCATTCTTATTTTGTTTTTCACATTTTATCTTCTTCATCTCTTTCAATCTCTAAAAACATAAATTTTCTTTTCTTTCTCTCTCTAAAACTTTTATTTTCTTATTTTTGGATGTTCATCATTCTTTTTTGTTTCACATTTTATTTTCTTCATCTCTTTCAATCTCTAAAAACATCAATTTTCTGTTCTTACTCTCTCTAAAAGTTTTATGTTCTCATTTTTGGGTGTTCATCATTCTTATTTTGTTTCACATTTTATCTTCTTCATCTCTTTCAATCTCTAAAAACATTAAAGTTTTCTGTCTTTCTCTCTCTAAAAGTTTTATGTTCTTATTTTTCTTCTTCATCACTCTTATTTGTTTCACATTTTATCTTCTTCATCTCTAAAAACATCAAAGTACATAACCAAATGTCCAGTGCACAGAACCATTTCCGGTACAGGAGAAAATTCTCAGTTCAAAAGTGTCCAGTACTAAATCAAATGACCAGTACATAGAACAATTCCCGGTGCACAAGAAAATTCCCCAGTACAAAAATGTCTAGTACATAACCAAATGACGAGTACACAGAACAATTCCCGGTACACAAGAAAATTCCCACTACAAAAATTTCTAGTACATAACCAAATGGCTTGTACACAGAACAATTCCCGGTACACAAGAAAATTCCCAGTACAAAAATGTGTAGTACATATCTAAAAAATGACCAGTACACTAAATACTTCCCGGTACACAAGAAAATTTCTTTATACAAATCAATGAAATACTACCAAAAATGAAGAAATTTGTTGAGATTGGAAAGAGATCAGAAATAAATCTGGAAAAAAAGAACGAAATTTGTTGAGATTGGAGAGAGAAATATGTGTGGGAGAAAATAAAAAAGAGATAAGAAATAAATCTGGAAAAAAGAACGAAAATGGCAAGTTGGTAAATTTTGTAATGGCAATTCTGTAAATTCGTGGAAAGTACAAGGTTTAATGTCAGCTGCGTCAGACTATTTTTCAAAGAAATTCGCATTTCCCGGGAATTTTTCGGTGGCAATTTTGTGAATTTATGGAAAGTACACAGTCTGATGGGAGGCATGTCAGATTATTTGTCAGAAATTTTCGAGTTTCCCGGGAATTTTTCGATGGTCGTTTCGTAAATTTCAAAAAGAAGAAGGGTGTTTCGGAAATTCCACCCCTAGCCTGACTTTTTTGGACCTGCCCCTCATTCTTTATCTGCAGTGGGCCTGATACATATTGTTGGGCTGATTTTGGGCTTTTGCCCAACCCCTCTTAAAAATCCATGTAAGCGATTCTTGCTTTCAACACACATATTACCACCAGTTTCAATCTTCTCTATGCTAAAACATTTATATCCACGTCATTCCCCTTTCCCTTTCACTTCATCACACATCTCCTCCATTTCAACTCTCCACTTCATCCTTCTTCTCAGGTAGAAGGTCGTCAACTAACACATTACAAAACGGTCGAGATTCAGCTACGCTTTTCTTATTGCTGGCTACGAGTTCCATAGCTATTAACCACCATCTGATATGAATATTTTTGTTCGTGGCTTCAGCTTCGTTAAAACAAATAAAGAGAGAAAGAGAAGAGAGGGAAATGATAATGGTGGTCAGACGTAGAAGAAGATAAGAGAATTTGAATTTTTCGAAAGATAACCGAAGATGGAAGTCCACCTGCAACCCTTGCAAACGTGAAACAAAAAGAAGTGAGTTTTGGAGAAATAAAAAAATTCCACTCAAAATTTGTAAAATCTCTAGAACTTTTTATTTATCTGAAACATTGACTTTGATTTTTAACGATAACTGTGTTGTCATATAAAATTGATTAAAATTCGGTTGTTATATTTTTGAAAAGATTTAAGAAAGGATTTTATTTTTGTGACAACTAGAATAATTAACAATTGAGCTATCGAAATCAGCATATGATGTATAAATTATATATGTAAAATGTATACATAAATATGTGTGTGTCCAGAGAGAAAAACATCACATATACACACACGTGGAGGGAGGGAGGGAGAGAGAGGTACAAAGTACAAATTACCAAAAGAGTTCCTAAAGAGTTCGGATGTACACTTGTACAAGAGAGAGCGGGTATGGGTATGGGAGGAAAAAGGACAAATAAACATTTTATATGGGGCCACTTTTTTTATAAGGTAGGCAGTGGCTACTAAGAGCATCTCCAATGCAACACTCAAACTCTGAATCTTAGAGTGCCACATAGGATGTTTTAGAGTTTTTGCCTAAAAACCCTCTCCAATGCAAAACTTAACTATGATCTCTAAAATGACGTGGCGGTGGTTATTTTAGAGACTCTTAGGAGGACACTCTAAATTTAGAGTGCCCTCTTGAGGATCTCTAAGTGCCAACTCAGCAATTTAATATAATTTCTTTTGAATTAAAATTAAGAAAATCAAACTTTTTTTTTTTAGGGAAAGCAAATAAAAAACCTCTTCACCGTATCCCCTTTCATCTCCAACATCCCTCCATTAAAAATCGTAAACTTCTGATTAAAAGTCTGGAAAAACAATTCTCCCACTTTCTTTTTCATCAATTCATTCCTACAAAACTTCTGATTAAAACTTTCTCTCTCTCTCTCACGATATTTGTGAAGCAAGTCGCCCAATTTAAGAAATAAGGTCAGATTTTTTTTGGAACCCTAATCAGTCCAATTTGTTTATGTTCTCAATATTATATGATTTTTGTGTTCTTACAAGTAATTTCTTCAAAAGCTTAATCGATTTTTTCAAGTTTCAATCCATTTCTATACAACCTAAATTGATTTTTTGGTTTCTAGTTAGTTTTGATTCTTCTTAATGTTGTGTTAGTAGAAGTAGAATTAATGAAATATTTAGTTCTTAATGTGGTGGGTGTTTGGATATTGGAAATTTGGTTTATCTTTATCTTCCTATCAATCAATTAACTGGAACAATACCAGAAGTCATATGAAAATTAAAGAATTTGGCCTATCTTTATCATCATTCACTTGTTGGATCTTAGTAATCCATATGAAATTTGTTCTACTTTGTTGTTGTCTTGATGTTTGTTCTACATTTCAGAATTTGATTTTGGCTAGTATATTATTATACACTGGACAAGTAATAAACCCCATCCATGTAGTTGGTATATACTATCAAGTACCTATCTCAATCTCTGAAGCAGTTGATTTCTAAAACTCAAACTCTACAAATGATAATAGTGGTTTATGGCAAACAGTTAGTGTTTGACAATGGACTTTCTCAATTAAGAAGGAAAAATTTGTTGAATATTTTCTCAAACTTTCAGTGGGTAGTTGTGAAATTTTGATTTTTATGTTATCCATTCATGAACTAGCTCCCAAAGCAAGCTTACAAGAGTCTAGGACCATGGTGAAGCCCACTTGGATTTTGTTATATCAGCATTCACATGTTGCATCTTAGTAATCCATATGGGTTTTGTTCTACTTTCTTGTTGTCTTGATGTATGATCTTGTGATATGCTGGCAAAGATTCAAAGTAAATAAGAAACTTATAATTTTGTACATATGTCTTGGGTTTAATTTGTAAGAAATAAGTATGTCGATCTTCAATTTGTTCATAAGATATCTACGTAATGAATAAGAATAACTTTGTTGACAGGTACACGTGGGTATCCCTAATGACTTCATCTAATTCAACGTCGACGTCTGATATTTCTTCTTGTAGTGATGATTGTTTCTCTAACACAAAACGTTTGTTAGATGACATGTGTGATAGCGCAAGATCCACTGACACTACACAAAGTGTGGCGGAAACAATTGCAATCTATATGCAACCGTTATTGGCAACTACTATGACACCCAGTAAACGTCCTCATGGTGGATCTACTATGGGCAGACGTTATATTCGCCGTGATAGAGAGTCTCGCCATAAAATAATAATTAAAGACTACTTCAAAGGTGAGGATTCGAAATACACAGCTGAACATTTTCGTCGTCGTTTCCGAATGGATATCAGTCTCTTCAATCAAGTTTTAGAGGCGATTGGAAAACATGATGAATACTTTACTCAAAAAGTTGATGCAGTTGGGAAGCAGGGGCTAAGTCCACTACAAAAAATGATAGCAGCAATTCGTATGCTTGCATATGGGTGTTCAGCTGATATTCTTGATGAATATGTACAAATTGGCGAAAGCACTGCAATTGAAAGTCTTCAACATTTCTGTGATTCTATAATTGAAATTTTTGAAGAACAGTATTTGAGAAAACCGAACGAAGACGATATTAGAACGTTGCTTAAACAAGGAGAAGATCGAGGCTTCCCAGGTATGCTTGGTAGTCTTGATTGTATGCATTGGCATTGGAAGAATTGTCCTACAGCATGGCATGGTACACACACAAATGGTTTCAAAAAAGTTCCTACACTTATTTTAGAGGCCGTTGCATCACAAAGTTTATGGATTTGGCATGCATTCTTCGGCATGGCAGGTACACACAACGACATCACAGTTCTTGACAGATCTCCATTATTCGATGATATTGTACACGGAGTTGCTCCATCATGTAATTTTAAGGTAGAAGGCAATAGTTATAATATGGGATATTACCTGACTGATGGAATTTATCCAAAATATGCTACTCTAATTCAAACTATTTCTCAGCCGTCTAGTGTCAAAGAAAAACTATTTGCTAAACAACAAGAAGCAGTTAGAAAAGATGTGGAACGTGCATTCGGTGTCTTGCAAAGCAGGTGGCATATTATCAAAGGACCGTGTCGAATGTGGAAGGCGGAGGATCTTGGAAAGATTATGAAGACATGTATCATTTTGCATAATATGATCATTGAAAATGAGCATCATCAAGGAATCGACCCCGAAGATTGGGAGCCGCCTACAAATGAAAACGTTACCCATGTTGAATTAGAACATGATTACTCGTTTCTTGTTTCAAATATGATTGATCGAATTACTCGAATTCGAGACACATATACACATAAGAAGTTGAAGAATGATCTTATTAATCACTTATGGAAAATCTATGGCGATGAAGAAATGTAGTGCAGTGTTTATCTTGTTATTTAATTTTCAGTAGGACATATAACTTTTAATGACATAATTGAGTATTATTGTTACACTTGATTTTTTAAGTAGAATTTATATTAATTTTTTTTAATGGACCATTATCCTTACTTTTTGTTTATTTATCGGTGGACTATTAAGTAGTTCTGATATAGTTTATGTATGTTGGTATGAAGCCTAATTGTAATGTTTGAGTTCATGAGACCTACTCACAGTGTTTGAGCTCATTAGGCCTGCTGCAGGGTTTGGGTTAAGGGGTGTGATGGTATTGAGGATTGGTATGTGCCAGACACATTTGATCCCTCACCTCTGTTTGTAACAGATTCTTGGGTACCAAAGTTCGTCTATGATATTTCAACTTTAGCACTCAAATTTGGTTAAGATGTATAGATATGCTAGTGTATGGATCAGGAAGGATGTGACTGGCATTTATTATGTTTCCCCTTATCTCCATGAATCAGTCAATTAGGAGAGCATGCTATCATAACTCTTCTTTCTTATTAAATCTCACTCTTACAAATAAAAAGAACATAGACATAGTTACAAGTATGGATATGAAAAGATATGGATTGAAGTTCAAGATAGAAAAAGTAGAAGTGTCAAAATCCACATTCAAGATATCAAACTACCTAATAACGCAATCGTTCAAATAATATTCAGAATAAATAGAAACCCACATTCAAAAGATCGAGCTACCTAATATGAAAACATAAAAAATAAATTTTTTAATTTAGTTTAGAGATATCTCCAAGAAGACCTTCCGCTTCCCATTCCTTCAATACTTGAGCTTGCATTTTTTCATAAGCAGTTCGTACCAAAGGTTGAAGGTTGGTAAGATCTGTTGTCATGATCCGTTCCTGTTCTTTTCTCTTTTCTCTCTTTTCCCTTTGCTTTTGAGCTTCTTTCTTCAATTGTTGGTCTATTTCTTTAAATTCTATCTCCTTCTTCAATAATATTTCTCGAGCCTCCACATTTTGTTGATTCAAAGCAAATTGTTTTTCTAGAGTGCACTGGAGGCTCGTAAACACGTTTACCACATCCTTTTGCTCAACTAATCGTCTTTTCTTTTCTTTACAACCTTTTCGACCTGGAGGTCGGATAACCACATCAACATCATTATTTTCTGTTGTTGGTGTATCCAAATCGATAATATCATTTCCATCTGAAGTAACAAAAGACGAGATATCTGGCGTCGAGGTATTAGGCGTCAATGGAGGGGAGATAGTCAAGCTATCATGAGTCGACTTTTGTTTCTTCAACGAACTCGTCTTTGTTAGCTTTTGTGAACACCATTTAGGACTATTTTTCATTATCTCCCAACAATGAGCAAATTTAAACGGCGTCTTATCTCCTATTTCCTCGTACATACGCTTTGCATTTTCAACCTACAAAAATAAAATAAAATATTAAAAATACTACAAGTTAAAGTTTCTATAAGTACCAATTTAACAAAGAACTATTAACAAGTACACATATCCTATTGCTGCCATTTTCTATAAAACGCATGAACTTTATGCAAAACACAATGGAAGATATGTTGAAGACAATATGAATCTTCTTTGTACTCAGGGGTTTCATTCTCTAAAGTGATAGCATTTAACATAAATAATAAAATCACAAGTTAAAAAAGAAAAGAAATCAGTCGTACCATATCTGAAATGGTGGTTCCACTTTGTGGAGCCCTCTCAAGTGATTCGTATATCCCGTGAAATTTGTTGACAGCTCCTTGTATGGTCCCCCAACGACATTGCAAGCCTTTTGCATTTCTTATCTCATCGTATGTACCCATGTTATCCTTCCAAACATTAAAGATGCGATTCCACATTGTTTGACTCGTTTGATCCTTTCCGACAATTGCATCCATGGTGACATACAAATATGACTTTGTAAGTGCAATATCTTCATCTATTGTCCAACGACGACTGGAATTATTATTAATTCTTTTGGCTCCTTTAGAAGAAATAGCAGTTTGAGGATTCAAATTAGGTAACGAAGCGTTCAAAAGGCCTTGGAACGAACATCCATTACCATATAACTTTTCAGCAGGAGGACAATATGGAGCAATTACACGATTCAAGGCAAAATGTGGTTGAAATTGATGTTGTGATGAGTTCAATTGATTTGAATTAAGCAACTGATTATAGAGGATAGGATGTGGTTGATGGTTCAAACTTGTGTTATGGTTCTCTCCGTGAACATAATCGCTAACATTTAAACATTCATTCTCCTTACCGGATAGTTGAGACTCCGTGATGTTGTAGCCTTGTGAATCCATGGCCTTCTAAAATAATTGAATAATAAGTCAAAATGTTACATGATTAAGAACTTGGGTATGCAGAAACATCAAAAATACTTAAGTATGGCAAGAGAACAAGCTGATGTTTACGCCTATTGTTCATACATAAAGTGTTTGAAAAACCTTTCTTCAAGAGTCATTACGTCTCGAAGCTTGTTAAAGACTGTGAGAATACCATCGAAGCAATATTCGTATTAATGGAGGAAGATAAAGAAGCAACAAGAAAAGAAAAGGATATTAGAAGTATAGAAGTTACATAAGAGTTTGCTGAAAAATATACTTGCTCCATTAGTGACAATGGAAGAGATGAAGACAACTAGACAAGTTCTACTAGTAATCAGTTTTCACTTTCTCCTGACTTTGGTAGAATCTAAATACTATAAGCAAAAGGCTAACCTAATTGAATTTTAGGGTGTCAAACATATTCAATTATCATTTTTTATGCATAAATAACATTGATATCTCTCCACTTTTTGTATCAAGAACAAATTAATAAAACTAAAAGGTTGTTGATATTCATTTTTCATCTCAAACTAAACATGTATTCCAAAGTACTAAGAGGGAAATTACAAATGACAAAAAAATTCAACAAAAAGATGAACATATCCAGTACAAGAACAATCAAATACAAAACCAACCAAATTAAAATGTCAACAAAATTAGGGAAGAAGATCAAAGTACCTGAGATGATTTGCACTTAGAGATTAACAAGAAACTGAGATAAAAATCAAATTTCTTTCTTCAACAAGAAAACCCTAGCTACTTGATATTCTCCCTTATGATAAAAAGCAAATAAGAGCAAAAAGTCTGAATAAACCCTAGAATAATCTTCTTGTAGACATCTACAAAGAATCCACAAGGAAAACTTACCAAAATCAATGCCTTTTATTGCAGATTTTTTTCCCTCTCACAAAGTTTTGTTCTCCCGCCAAAAGAAATTGGGTTGTCCTCCCCGCCAAAGCACTGTTCGATTTTTTCTTTTTGGGCGGGATTAGTTTATAGGTTATAATTATTATTTTGTGAGTATAATTTTAAATTGGAAAAATAAATGCCACATAAGTAAAAGTTTTATATTTAGAGTGTTGCATTGGAGAAGCTTGTTAAATTGAGGATCTCTTAAGAGCCACCTGGGATATAGAAACTTTAGAGATATATTTTTGGCACTTGACACCTAGGAATTTTAGAGGCCCCGGCGAGTTGGTTTACGTGGTCTAATTTTTTTTTTTGAATTGTTCAACGTGTGTCTCGAACCTTGACTTCTAGGTAGAAGATTATACCTCTTACCACTCCAACTAAGGGTTGTTGACTACGTAGTCTAGTTTTACCCAATGTTATGTGGTGGCCCACCTAAATCTCTACTAAAATTTTCCCACGATAGACTCTTAAAATTGGTAAATTGGTGGCCCAAAACGAGCAAAATCTCTACTAAATTCTTCCCCTGTGATGCCTCTAAAATTGGTCTCCCAAAGCGAGGCTTTGCTCGCTTTGGGTCAGGTCCGACCCGTTCTCTTAGTCTTTTTCCTTTCTGTAAACCGACCGTTCTAACATAAGTTTCAAAAACAAGTAATATGTTATAGTTTCTTTTTTTCTTATTTTTTTCTTTGTAAACCGACTTTCTAACATAAGTTTCAAGAACACGTAGTATGTTATAGCTTATGTTCTTTCTTAACAAGTCAAATTTAAATTTCGGTAAAATTGTTTTTAAATGTCACTAGCGCATCATCATTTTAGGTCAAATTGTTTCTTAAGAAGAAAGGACAAACCCTAATAACCCTGGCTCAACTCAAATTTGCGATCGTAGTCGATTTCTCAAAAGAAACTCAAATTTGCGATCTTGGGCCAATTGTGTTTGCGCTTATATAGAAAGAGAGATAATGATTAAGCGTGGTTAGTTAAGCATGGTTATGGAACCACGATCAAGTGACAGCGAAGAGTTAATCACAACCTCTGTTACCGAACTCACCCTCCGCATTTTTTTATACTAATTAAAGGATACGGGTGGGAAAGTGATCGGGTTGTGTGACCGTGATACACCAAGCATTCAGTGAGGCCACTGAATAAAGAGGTACCTACTTCATCCTCTTTTAAGCTACTCATTTACAAGTATGAAACCAAGGGATGTTGAATGGAATGAATCTTTATGCAATATGGGACATGGCTTCTTGTACCACACCAACCTCATCTGAACTTGTAAATCGATTTTCACACTTAAGTATTATGCTGACGGCTCCATTGTGATCAATTAGTACAGTTGCAGTCTCTCATCCCTTGGTTATACACTAATTAGACGTAAGCAATACATTTTTAAGTAGAGTCTCAGAAAAGGAAATGCTCATTAAATTTAATTTAGGTTTCAAAACAGGCTAAAATTTATACTATTACTTGATCAAAAATAAATTACAAGTTAAACAAAAAATAAGTTGGTGAACTAACAGAAAAGAAACCTGCCGGACTGTAGTCTACATGGTAATGGCTGATGAAAAGACTTCATTGCAGTTTCTGTCTCCTTCCTGATTCCGTTCACTACTTTTTCTTTCTAGCAACATATGATCAAGATCTTCCAATTCTATACTATGGAAAAAGATCTTTCGGCGCTTTCGAGTAAGAACGTCATCAAGACCTTGGATAAATAGTTTAACCTTTTCTTCTACAGATTTGATGAAGCAATGTTGAATAACAAGTTCTATATACTCTTCTCTGTTCACCCTATTCACAACTATACTCCTACCTCCAGGACACAACTCCACAATTTTCCTCCCTGATCCAAGCTCATCTTTTTCTTCGGTTTCCCAAACAAATGTCAATCCCGGACCATCTGAATCAACGAACTCAGTATCCATCTCCAGAACATCTCTACAACTTTTATACATGGATGGATCCGCATTGCGTATATCTTCCAATGTGATTACAGATCCAACTAATTGCAAGAAGAACAATCGATCAAATCCAATACCTATTTGGACATCATGCATCAATGCTAAAGCAATTACTCGACCACAAAATTTATAATAATCAAGTTGTTGAGGATCCACTTTTGCTGCAAACAGGAAACAATATACCAAAAATATTAGAGACTGATTGAACTTAGGACAAAATTTTGGATTTGTAAAATATAACATAAAAAACAATTCAAAAGGACAAATAAATGTTGATATTATTGTTATACCTGTATTGGGAAAGACCCTGCGTTGGTCCTGCGGACGTGACAGGAAAAGTAAATTTTGTGGAGCGAACAGATCTTGACATACTAAGAGGAGCCATTCCCCGAAAACTCCAGGTTCAGCAACATCTTCCTCATTTTTGAAGTGAGGGACGATTCCGTTCCGCAACAAAATAGGGTTTGAAAGCCCAACAAGCTCAAAAGAATGAACCAATAACTTCGACCGGTCAATGATCACTTTCATCTTCTGTAGGTGACAATCATTCTTAAGTTGATCTGGAAACATCATCTTGATCAAATGTCTTCTAGATTCGTTACTTAGTAAATTATCATGCTCAAGAAGCCATTGATGATCATCGCCTCTCTTTGATCTCATAATAAGTTTATTTATTGAAACATGGTGAGAACTCAAGCATAAGGAAAGGTTCTTTCTTGCAGGATGGTAAAGCTTAGACATTATGTCTAATTCCTTGAGAATAAGAAGATAATAAGACCACCCATGATTAAATTCTCATTCAGTACATCTTGTGCACTCGACTCCATCATCCATGTAAGTCAAACCAAGATCTATATTGTTCAGCAAATCATTAAAGTCATCGTAAAATGGCTTGAGGTCACAGCCACAGAAAATACAAAACAAAAGGGTGTCGGGTGATGGATCATGCAATCCCATATGCTCCTTAATTTGCCTATACATATGGAGTATTAATATAGAGAAGTTACCTACATCACGCTGGAATCGTAACTTTAACTCGGATGGAACTTGGCAGAAGCACGATTGTCTAATCAACTTCATATTCTTCACAAGCAATTGTTTTGTGAACTCCCTCACAAATGGATGTAAGTTATCAATTACAATATCGGGTGGATAATATTCTGGAGTGTTTGCACGATCAATTGAATTGAGTAAAGATACATATGTCTGACGAAAAGAGTAATACAGTAAACACCCAGAAGTTGTTGTTTCGTCGGGGAGAAGTTTGCAGAACATTAAAACTACGCTACAGAACTGGTGTTGGATGTGTATAGGAAAGGATTGGATATTAGGGTAGAGAAAGAGACCCATTGATTCCTCGGATCTCTTTATTATTGCTGATGGGAGATCTATACAAGTAAACCATATATTCGGGAATCATATACAAGTCTAATAGTTCGAGATGTTCCTTCCTCTTACGATTTGTAGGTGTCATACTTAAGTAATCGTTAATACTCGCATAAAGATTTTTACCTCTTGATTCGTCATCCTCATTACCACCATTGTCAATGAGGAGGTGCGAAATAAAGGACACCAATTTTCTCAGGACAAGCACTGCTGGTCTATTATACTTCCTTCTGAAACGGTTACTCCCAGATGATTCGAATTCTATCCTAGGTATGAATTCTATCTCCCCCGATTGCTTCTCGAAAAGGTATAGCTTGAATTCTTCCATCTCTTGTGGTTGTGATAACAAAAAAAATACTATCTTTTTACTATGAAACTGATGTTCTTAGTTAAAATCTAGCTGGCCAGGGTATACCCAAAAGCTAAAGAAGCATAAACCCTAGTACTTCAAATTCAGGATTCACAATTGGGGAATTTAAATCACGAATAACAATCAAGATATTCTTACCTGAGATTAGCAAGCCCCTCTAACAATCTCCTTCTTTGCTCACAATTGAGTCTCTCCCTCTCTCTCGATTATATATATATATAGATAGACTAGCGGTCGAGTCTATCTATTATGTAAAAATAGAAGTTGCCATGTTTCAACAAAAAAAAAAAAAAAAAGAGTTAATTCCTATATGGCCCCCTACTTTGTGACCAGCTTCCTTTATGGTTCCATTTTTTTCGTAAATTCAAATATGACCCCCTATTTTCATGGAAATGTCCTAACTACCCTTCCTTTAAATCTTTTTTCAAAATAAAATTAAAAAAACAAACATAATTCCACCTCACTTCCCTCTCCACCACTTATCTCTCTCCACCTCACCTCTCTTTCCAAATCATCTTTCTCTCTCCAACTCACCTTTTTCTCTCTCCACCTCACCTCTCTCTCTCTCCACCTCACCACGCGCAGACAACTTCACTTCACGCGCTCTCAGCTTTTCTCTCTCTACCTTCTCTAGCAATTTCTCGTGTTCGAAGCTCTGTTTATTCATCTCGTATTCAATTCAAAGCCCTAGAACTTTGTTTTAGTGTTGCTTTAGATCGTCTTCCTTCTTCGAAATCTTCTTCTAATTTACCTGATGAACCACCAATTTCAAATTCATTCATGGCCGCCATTAAAAGATCTCAAGCTTGTCAAAGAAGACATCCAGATAATTATCATCTTAATCAGATTCAACAAATTAACC
>BEHA01050306.1:250556-270708 GCA_002897215.1 Eschscholzia californica subsp. californica | reverse complement strand
CCCCCCCTCGCGTACTGGATACACTCTAATAGGCGTACCGTGTATCCGTTTTCGTACCGCGAATCTGGTAACCTTGTGATGGAACCTGTGTATCAACAAAAGAAGAAGAGAGTCAGTTAATACCTTGTTCTTTTGTAATTCCTCCTTCGTTTTCCACCAAGTTCGCTGGAGATCAACTGTCGCTTGCCGGAAATGGGTTTCATTACGCTGCTTCCACCATAGTCACAACAGATAAGTATATCTAAACGAGGTTCCATTACCTTCATTTCCTCTGTTTAGGATGTTCTGTAAGTTTGAGATAGGACCTGGATCCAACTGTAGCAGCTCATTATCATGTGTTAGATTTATAAGTTGTTTAAAAGAGGGGCAATAACCAAAAAGATGGTAATTGGTCTCATTACAACAATTTTCCCACAACTACGAGGTGGATTGAGTTAGTGCAACCCCATGTCTTAATTGGAGAGGATGAACTTCAATTTGCTGCAAACCAAATCTTCGATCAATAAGTTATCAAAAAATTTGGTCTAGAAAACAAATTAAATAATGAATGAAGAAACAATGGTGTAGGGAGAGAATAGACCCACAAACCTTGATGGGGTTCAGGATTTAGCTATGATTGGTGAGCCTGAATCTTGGCCTTCTTCACCATATTCAGTGTGTTTTCGCGCAAAAGAAAAGAAAAAAAATAACAAAATGAAAAACCGTTCCTTCCCAAACTGAGGAAAACACACTTTTTTCATCATAGAAGACAAAGATTTAAATCCCACGAAGATAATAAGTCTAATGTTAAAAAAAACAACAACATCAAAGATCATTTACAGTGAAGATCTAAGATAAAATAAAAAATCTGAAAGTCTTGGATGAACCACATAAAAAAAACAGTATAGGTCTGATTAGAAATACAACATAATAAACATAAAGATGGAATACAAAAACATCTGGCAGTGCATAGCTTTAAAATCTAATTAGAAATAAAACATACAAAATGGAACCATACATAAAAGCATCCCCAATGGTTAGTACAAAAAAAACACCATAAAAGAATCTTCACTAAATTATTTGGTGTTTTCAAATTGTTGAACCCAAATGCTAAAAGTTAAAAGTCCCACCAAATCACTATTTATCACACCAAATTTCATTTTTACCATTTGTAACACTTTTTAAAAAAAAAATAAATTTAACTAGTTAAAATTACAAGACTTAAATTACAAATTAAACTAATACGACATTTTACTAAGATACAAACCGGAAGTAATACGACCTTTTAATAAAACTACGACATTTTACTAAACCTACAAATTGAAGCTAATATGATATTTTACTAAAATTACAAATTGAAACTACTTCGTTAATACTGAGGTAAATCATCTCCGTAGTCACCTCCGCATCCACCGCTATAGCCACCTCCGCTAAAGCTCATTTTGAACCACGAGACGCTCTTATTGGTCATCTATGGAAAAAAGGTAATGGTGAACATTATTGATTCTTCAATAAGTTGTTCACTTACTAATAATATTGTACTGTCTCCGAAAACCCGGAGTACACAAAATCGAAAACGGTGGGGATGATAATACTAATAGTTCGATTATGCATTATTAAGGGTATAAATAAAAAATTTTAAGGTGTTTTTTTTTAAATATTTTAATGAAATGTTTAATTCTAGTTTTACTACAATTTAATTAAGTAATTGAAATATTTATGGGACAAACACAAAAAAAAACATACAGGGTTAAAATAAAGAAAACAAAACAAAAAAAGAGGTTAAAATTAAATAAAAAAACAAAAAGGGACCAAAAATATATTAAAAACACCCATGGTCCACCATCTCACCATTTTGTGAGAGGGAATATGGTCGGTTACTGTTCACGACACGGGAGATCTTTGGTGATCTCCCGTGTTGTTGGCTGGTGGAGCCACTAGAGATCACCAATTTTTGGTGATCTCCACTGCCATTGGGAATGCTCTAAACAAATCTGATTAGGAAGAGAACTGATGGGCCTAAAAGGTTACCCTAAAAGGTCTCCACCCGCAAGTATACGGGCGTCAAGTAATAACCCGGTAAGACCGGGATCGATCCTCAAGGATAGAGAGGTAATTCGGATATCGAGAGAGTCTAGCCACCGGTTTAGGTGTCACTCACTATCTTAGACTAAAATAAAAGGAGATAATTTGGTTTTTGGATTGATTTATAATAAACAACGAAAAGTAAACTAAACTATATAAGGAGAGATGAGACAGATTCGAGAAAAATGGTCGAGCAAGAATCGAATGAGGAGGATACTTCGATCCACAAAGTCGATAGTGACTAGTACTAATGATCTATAAGCATAAAAGTTAGTTAACTTCACCCATTTACTTGGATGGGTCAACGAACTCTTGGTTTAACTCAGATTCCAGTCCATGAACGGTCTAAAAATCCGGAAGATTTTCAAAAACTTGATGGGCCTAAAAGGTTACCCTAAAAGGTCTCCACCCGCAAGTATACGGGCGTCAAGTAATAATTCCGGTAAGACCGGTTCGTTCCTCAAAGACTAAGTTAAACTAATTCTAACCTTAAAACTATTGAGATTTAAAATTGGTTTTGATGGTGATAAAATAGAATTATAATATAAAACTCAAGAAAAATAAATAAATAAATAAATATTTCGATATTCAGAAAAAGGGAACCTAGGGTTTTCGAATCCGTTTTCCTAACAATTCTAAGGACAAATTAATTTTGGTCTAATTCGATAGTTCTTTGTATAACTCAGGTTTTCAGTCCATGAACGGTCTAAAAAAACCCGGAAGATATTATCGTTAAAATAATAAAAACTGTAATGAATTTATCATTAGAATAATTATTTAAACTTCATCTAAAACCCTAGATATAAAAGACTTAGCCACTCATGCTAGAAACGATAAATATTTGAAGTAATAGAAGAAAAAGAAGAATGAAACTTACTTTTCTGCGCTTCTTCCACCAAACAGACCCTTAAGGAATTGATTTCCTTCTGTTTTTCCCGGAAATCTGCCAAACGCACCCTCTGGGAAAACGATTTTCTCGTATTCCCGGAAATATTTTCCTCTCTGGAAATTTATTTTCTCACCTTCCTTAACTCTCTTTCTCTCTCTAAACTTCCTGTTTTCTCTCTCTTTTCTTAATCTCTCTGTTAATCCTCTCTCTCTATCTCTCTCACAAAGACAGAACTAATAAGAAGACAAAGATATAAAATTAAAATCAAAGAAATTTATCCATTAAAGCTCTCGGGTCTCTCTCTCTATCTACAATCTCCTTCTCTTTCTTCCTCTGTAAACTCTCAATCTCTCTGTAATTTCTCCATCTCTCACAAATAAAAGAAACTACAGTTAAATAGATAAAAGGAAAATCATGAAATCAATGGTCTCGGCTCAGTTTCTCTCTCTACTCCTCCTTCTCTGTTTTCTTCTCTAAACCGTGATCATCCTTCTCTGATTTTCTGTTCTATAAAGCTGATGATATCCTCTCTTTCTGTAATCTTCTTTCTTATATAGACCCCCAAAAGATCAATTCAAATCTCGGCCAAAACAGGTTTGATCTCTTCCTCCAATATCTCTTTCCCTCTCTAAACCGAACCAACAATATTCTTCAATCTTTCTCTCTCTAATTCTGTTTTGATTCGAACAGAATATCACCTTCAATCTCCTCTCTCTCTAGTGTATAGACCCGGCAAGACAAATTCGAGTTATCTTGAATTTGAATTTTGAGAGAAGATAATGGAGGGAGAGAGAATCACGTACTCGGGTGTCGGGTTTGGTTGATAAGAATGAGAGATTCTGTGCTTCACGGCTGGACGAACGAAGTTACAGCTCATGCTTTAATCCGCGGCCACGTTACTTGATTTTATTTCGTCCGTTAGATTACTTCGGGTCGCGCAAATATCTCCGTGTACCTCTGGCTGTGACAGAAGGTAGCCCGCGACTTCTCTTGTTCGTACGATTTCTCGCCAGATGCATGCCACTTGTCCTTCTTGACTCTTGGTCCACCAAATTTGACCCGAACTTTGACTCGCTCTAATTTATTCATCCGGACTCCGATTTGACTTCTGTTTTCGCCTACGGGTTTGTCTTGGACTCTACTTTCCATCCGAGCACTAATACTGACCAAGAAGTCAGAATCAACAAATGACCAAAATGCCCCTAGTCTATATTCTTTCCGACTTTATCCGTTTTGCACGCGTAACTCTGTAAAAAGGTACCTGAACATAAAAGAGAGTAATTAGTGAGAGTAACTGCTCTAGAGAGACTAACTTTCCTAAATTAAGAGACTCAGATGGGACATTTCCATGTCTCATCAAGAACATTTGATAATATAGAACATAAGATATGGTCGCGGTTTTGGGGAATAAAGAAAATTCTCTGGGAAATAAATTCTCCAGGGAATCCATATTTCTTTGTCATTCTCGGGAGAATATTATGGTTTAATCCAAAAATTAACTTGATCAAACATTTCCCCTAATCTTCATCTTCTCTATCACCTTCACTGTCACAATTTCTCACCGCCACCATTCCGACCACCAGGACCAGGGTCACCTCTTCTCTCTCTTCTCTCCTCTCTTATACTCATTATTTGATATTGTGTCTGCTCCTAAAATAGCCTATATTCAAGAAGCTTATATTCCTTATGATCCAGAAAGAATTCAAGCTTCTGATGATCGATCATTATAGAGTTGAAAACTCTTCGTGATATCAGAAAATCTTTCAAGAATATCACTAGGTAGTAGGCACGAACCAATTTCATCTTTTTCATAAGGGTTGAAAAGCCTCAAGATCATGAATTTCAGATTCAGAAATAATAGTCTTAAACCCAAGGGAAGGATTGAAATCCTTAAGTTAAGCAATAAGCTTTGGATTTAGATAAGAAGAACAAAGATGCCTTTGAATCAACAACTAAATCGATTCATGTTTTCGCAAAACCCTTCATTAGTTTGATGGAAGCTTCAGGTTGGGATCTTGATCTTGCAGTAGACTCCATTAAAGACTATCAAATAAGCTAAAAGGTCCAGCAAGAAGTATGCGTTCCAAGCCTTACATCGAGGAGAATGTTCAATTGATATTCCATTGAATCGTACAATCAAGGTGGTATCTTGAGGTTTGTAGATCCATCTTGAGTTTTGGCAATTTTCTGTTCGTTAGATGGGAGCTTGAATGTGGATTTTAATGGCTTTTGTGAATGAGGAGAAAGGCATATACATTCATGAATTTCTAGGGATTTAGTAACAGCTATGGATTTTGAAATGTAAATAAAAAAAATCAAATCTTATATAAGTTTTAGGTTTTACTTTTTATGACAATCAAAGTTCCTTTTTATTTAGCTTCATCTATTAATTGGCTTGATTGGATTGCGATTTTTAGCTTCTGAATAACCTTGTTTGATGGCAAAAGACAATCAAACGTGAACTAAACCTATATGAGTTTTCAATTATGTTCAAAATATTCTATTAGGATATGGAAATCAAAGAAGAAGAGGAGAGAGAAGAGATGAAGATTATGGTGCAAAGTTCAATCATGTGAGTTTTGAACCAAAAAATAAATATATTTTTAAATCAATCTTGATTAACTAAATCTTAATTGCCAGAAATTTTTCTTTATTCTCCAAAATGGAGGCCATAAGACATAAACTTAAGAAAAGAAATATTTGGTTTTGAAAAAGAGAAGACCCTAGTATTAGGATTTACTGTTATATATATGTTATCTATCGTAAATGAGACCCTAGTATTAAGATGTCTTATCTCCTCAACAAAAAAAAAAAAAGTATTAAGATGTCTTATCAACTCGGCCCCCATAGGCCAAGTAAGTGGGGCGAGCTTACAGGACCACGTGTTAAAACTTCATTCACTCACTCCCCCCAAATTTCTTTTGGAGGCATTAAATTACATGGATAAATCCTTTTTACCCCCGAATTTATCACAACTCATCCTTTTAGTCCTCAGCCTTAGGGTTGTTTAGGTGGGGTTTCTACCTGCAAGACCAACTCTTTGATTCAAGGGAAACAGCTCGAGATGTAGAAGGGTGTTGATATGAGTGTCATAGTGAGACCATGAATCCTTGAATCGCATGGAATTTTATCAATTTTGCTTAAGACCCGTGATGGATCTCCTATTCAAAACTAGAGACAAGAAATTGTGAGACTTTGTTGTAGAGAAAGTCTTTATTTCGTGGAAACGATTTTTTTTCTCGAGCATTGTCTATCAAACATAAGAAAAACAAAATTTAAGTATGAAGAAAATATATTTTTTTTTATCTGAAAATAATCTCAATTTTGTCCAAGAAGATTTTCTTATGGGTAGGTGAAGCCCCAAAGCAGAAAAATAAGATCTTCGTAGGAGAAGGGAAATCCCCTCTTTACCTATCTCATGCGTAAAATTTCGGCAAAGATGACTCTTCTTTTCGTCAAAACAATAATGCAAAAGGAAAAGTCTACCGTGGTGGTTGAAGTAATGGATGAGTGATACTGTGCAGAGCCGTGGCTGAGGGGGACAGGCAGGGCATCCGCCCTGGCCCCCACCTCAAAATGACCCATTTTCTCTAGGGTCCTTACCTCTGATAGATAAAATTGCACTCCAATATGCAAGATGAATAGATAGTTAGCTCAACTAGTTACATCTATGGGTTCCAACTAATTGACCCTGGTTCGAATCTTGTTGTCCGAAAGGTCCAAAATCAAACTTGGCCCAAGATCCTCAAATTGTCAGCCACGACTCTGCCTAAGTAATAGTTACAGAGGAGAGATAATGGAAGATGATAGTGAAAGATAAAGGGAAGAGAAACAGAAAAAGTTGTTAATAATAGTTGTCCAACTACCCTCTTTTCGACATTAGAGTAGTGGCAAAGAAAAATAAAGAGAAGGAGATCGAGGGATGACTTAAATGAGAGAAAAACAAATTAGAGGAAGCAAATAAAATAAAATAAATAGCAAAATTCCAAATCAAACAGTAGAAGGATGAAGTTTGAAAAATTGGACACCCAAAAATCAAATGGGGACATAATTTGGGCCCAAAGTAGCCAATCAATCGTTAGATAAGGGTAGCAAAAAAATCATAATTCTAGAAATCAATGTTGATCTTCAAACATCATCGAAGTATAGGGAGAAAATGAAAGGACGCATTACTCTCGTTACCACAAGCATCAACTCCTATCCGCAATTGCTCAATTGTAAAAATGTTACTTCGCCACCACACCACGTGCACATGTTGTTAAAAGTTGACTGGTCCGTGTGGCCAGCATTTGCATCTCCTATGGCAACACTACTTTCTTCTGCATCGGGTGAGGTTCCAACGCCAGCACCAGTCGTGTTTGTGTCTGAGGTGGCATGCCACACGAGACCCTTGTACAAGGGGTTCTCATTGTTAGTCGATTAATTAATAAATGGAAAATAGATAAAACAACGAGCACTAGGTTAGGTTCACCTTAATTGGGGTTTCCTTCAAACCGCGCAACACAGAGCTAGTTGCTTACTCGTAAGCATTTTCTACATTTCTAAACAAAAATATGTCTAATCGTAAAAAAAATGTTACTTTCGTTTTGGGTCTCAATTTGTAATCAAATCGCCATTTTGGCCTTAGTAAGCGTCTGTCAGTTCGATTTGATCATAAAGGACAAAAATAAAATTCTAACTTTTTCCGGAATGCCCTTAGAAACCAAAATGGTATTGTGTCCCAAAAACGTTGAAACATTTATATCCGCATCATCTCCCCTCTCCCCTCTCCCTTCCACTTCATCACATATCTCCTCCACTTCACCCTTCTTCTCTGGTATTATGTTCTAATCTAGATGGACTTTTGGACACTGATTAGCAAATAAGCCATTTTGAAACTTCCATTATGTACTTGCTGATATTGTTATGTTCTAATTTGCTCTATACAGATTATAGTTAGAAGGTAAAAGTATGAAAATAAAGAATCCAAGAAGGGCACTTGTAAAACAAATAAGTAAAAGAAATCAACTTCTGAACCATTATGTCTTAGTAGATATGGTTAAGATGTTAATTCTTTTTCCATATTACAACAAATTGTAAATCTTGGACCATAACCTATCCAAATTCACTAACAATTCTTGGTATGTTTATTTTTGATGACCTTAACCAACACTATACTTTCTTATTTATGTCTTTGTTTTAATTAAAGAACAAAAGGTTTTTTCAGTTTAAGTACATTGAAATAGTTCAACAAAAAAAAAAGTACATTGAAATTTAAGGAAAGTATTGATCATCTATTGGATCATGATATCACAAACATCACTTTGTTGTATTAGCATGGCGCTTTAACTACAATGGCAACATCAATCATGTAAGTTACACTCGATAACTACTATCGATGAAACTCGTAGAGCAATAGAGAAATCCAACCTCAAACCTAATTTTCCTCTCTTCTAGACTCTAATAATTAAACTCACCATAATTTGGTTCATTATGGAAGTTAATCTTACATTATTTCTACTGTTTCATCCAACAATACCCTTCTTATAAACTAAAAGAACACACAAGAAATACAAACATATCAAGTACATACATTTCTATATATATATATAATCGAGATCTAAGTTTTGAAGGGCTTGAAGGATTTGACATCATAAATGAGGCCCTGAACCGAGCCCGCTAAAGCAACAATAGAGACGACGAGGCAAGCCCAGCTTAATATCTTCATCCACATCCATGTCCATGAAAATTTGGGCAACTTGGCTTGAGCAATGTACATTTCAATAGGGAAATATACAGTTAATGGCCAAAATGAAGCAGCACCAAGCAGACCAACAAAGTCGTTGAAAAACGGAAATATCATAGCGACTAAGGCTGTTAATATAACGTATATAGTCCTCCATACTAGCCGAAATAAGTTCATATTATATTCGCCGCAAAATGGTATATTAAATGTGTATTCTGTCGATATGAATCCACTGTCTGGCCATTGATTGGCACTCCATTTCTCGAAAAATCCAAATATTGGTTGGCAAAATACCTAATATTTCAAAACAAATATGATCAAAATAAATTAAGATCGATTGAATTAAAGCATGATCGAGTGTGTTTCTGTATGTACCTGATAGGCACCAACAAGATGGATGACAATGCAAATATTAGCGAAGTCGATGAGCCAAAATGGTTCGTAGAAACCGAAACCTGTGAGAAAGTTACCGGGTGCATCGTTTCCAAATGCCGCATACCCAACCAAACCACAGAGTACATAGAATAAGGTTGTAGTTGATACTCCAATGAGAGATGCCTTCTTCATTGCTACATTCTCTGGTGGACTTGATTTTAGTGTATCCTGCAATTAAAAATTACTATTAGTCAATTTATGAGACCATAGAACGCAAAATTTGAGGCTAAGCCCATATTTGTACAGAAGGGAAACTTCATATACACACTCACCCTTTATTCCCAACACACTCACATTCCCCTTGACTTGGTTAATTTCATTTGACCAAGTCATGCATTATTCCCACTCGACAACCGATTGCTTCTTCCTACTTCATCGGTCGACTACTACAATTGTTAGTTCTTCTTCTCCTCACTTTGTCTCCCTAAAACCTTTCCTCTCTGTCTAGAATCTCTTAATCTTCTTTAGTACTTGATAATTAAAACTTTTCCAATTTCTCTAGAATCTCGTAATCCTTTATTAACATAAGTTTCAAGAACATGTGATATGTTATAGTTTCTGTCCTTTTTTTTTTGTGTGTAAACTGACCATTCTAACATAAGTTTGAAGGGCAGAATTGTTCTTTCTTAACAAGTCAAAATTCAAATTTTAGGTAAAACTGTTTTTAAATGTCACTAGCCCATATCCATTTACTATCATAGTAAATAAGAAAAGACAAAAAGTGTCACCCCCACCTTATTATTATTTTTTGTTGCAAATCCCCCACCTTATTCAATTATGGTTTTTTTTTTATGAAGGTATTCAATTATGGGTTGTTTGTTGTTTCTTAGTACCATGCATAAACCTCCACCACCAATTATTTTTATATGGAAGAAAGGGCAGTACACATATCTCCACCCTCAATAACCCCCTACAAGTTGCATCACTAGAAAGAGGAACAGGAAGCACAATCAGGTGGCAGACAAGTTGGCGAAGCGGGCTAGAAAGAGGAACAGGAACCAGTCATGGAATAATGTACCTTTTATGATTTCTAAATTGTATTGTAATAAGACTCTTTTATGTTAGTTAATATAATTTACCCTTTCAACAAAAAAAAAAAAGTTAAATTCTTTTTTTTTTTGGAATATCACTATTTGGTTGTAACTAGGAAAACGATAAAAGATCTTACTTAGTTACTCCTACTATGAGGTAAGACAGTTAATAAATATAAATAAAAATTCTATTCATTCCTCCACTTGGTTCCTCCTCCAGAACTCAGCCTGATGTTGTGAGTTCTGGAGGAGGGGCGAATAGAATACCGCGTGGTGTTCAGATAGTAATAAGTAATTTGACTGTAAAGTAACCCCTTCATTAATCCTTTCTTTGACACTTCAATTACCAAGATGTCATCTCATCTGTTTGTCTCTCTCTCTCTCTCTGTGGCCCTAATATTTATTGTGCAACCTCAAATAAGAACTCCACGTTTATAAGCATGCATGCAAGAATCCACATCTTGCCCACACATAACCATATCTCATTCATTGCTCATTTACACTTTCAACTAGAGTAATAGATATTTCAACAAAAAAAAAAAACTAGAGTAATAGATATTTATAGAGAGATGATTAAGGAGGTTATTAATTACCTGAATCTCAACAAGGACAGTAGAATAAGCATAAGCAAAAGCAATATCTCCAATAGCCTGGAAGGTCCTCCATACTTTCTCTGTACTTGTAACATCCACTCCCACTGTCACTCCTGTTAAACTTGTCCTCACATTATGTCCTGGCTCTGTATTTATATTCAAATTTCAAAAAAATATTAGGTCCACCCGTGTTACTTCACTTATTCATTTTTATAATATTCTCAACCCAAGTGGCTCTCTAGAGGATTTATATATACAATACAAGGGCGACCAAGTTTTAATCTTTCGAGCGGGTTCGTAGAATTTTAGTCACAAATCTGTACTCATTGAGCTTAGATCTAAGTGACAATAATCTTAATACTGTATCAGCAAGAATTCTGATCGTCACTAGTGATATCAAAGTCGATAACATGTCAATTCTAAGGACAAAAGGACGTAATAATCTCATATTTTCCTAGGGAAAAGGGTCCACGAGGTGAGTATAGGTTCGATTGAAAATTAGCGAAATGTCAGAGACTTTTTCGGTGGGTTCGTGGAGTTTTGCCAAAGTACCCATGTTAGCTTGGGCATTGGTGACAAAAACACCTACAAGTGTTTGGGCTTGGGTTCTCATAGTTTTAGTTAGTGATTTAAGGGGGTGTTTTAAGAGAAGATGAGGTACCTGCAACTTTGGCAATGGAGAGACCTAATCCAATTGAAGAATAAGTAAAAGACATAATAGCAGCAACAATGGAGAGCCAAGAGAGTTTGTCAAAATTGGGTATTTGAGATAGAAGAATTTGGATTACTGCAAATATTATCATGAATTGATAATTTGATGTATCACATTTCACATCATGACCATTCTTGTGGAAACAATTTGATCTTTTAACAGCCCTGATTCCATCATCAACAAAAACATTAAAAAAAATAAAAAAAAGTTAGAATTATAATAATAAAAAAAATTAGGAATAGATATTCAAGTTAAGATTTTTAGGGTTTTGATTTGATTTCTTACGCCATGCTAATAGATGCAGTAATGGTGTAACCTATTGTAACTCCAATAAGATTTCCATATTGAGCTAACCCACAAAGTACAATTTTGTATCCTCCTGTTCAAAATCATAAACAAATAAAAAACCCATTAAAGATATGAACTATTAGATTAGATTGATGAAGAAAGTGAAGATTTTGATGAGTACCCAAGTTAGCTCTAACAACATCCATATAGGTATAATTTCTTTTTCCTGTAATATGATCAGGGGATCTATAACAATCGGCAAGAAGAGTTGAAGTGAACCAGGTAATGACAGAGAAAGCCATTAAAACAGCAGGACCAGCAACCCAACCTAACTGAGCTATTGCCCATGCTAATGAAAGTACACCTGATCCAATTACTGCTGTTATTATATGAGCACTTGCTGTTGTTACTGTCCCTGTTTTCAATCAAATCAAACAACATTTTAGTCTTTAGAGAGTGAAAAAACAGAGGATGAAGTTTAAAAACAGAGGAGGAAAATATATAAATGGGTACCAGTTCGTCTTTCACGGCCATCATCATCAAAATCCTTACGATAATCAGTTTGATTAAACATTTCTGGGTCATATTGATGAGTACCCATGAATGAGTTGCTCTTCTTCTGCAACTCAACTGCCATTTCTCTCTGTTTTCTCTCTTACTCTGTTTCTTCTTTCTTACTCTAAATAAGTATTTGAGTTTTGGGGTGTGAATTTTATGGTTGGAATGAAGGGAATTTATAATAAAATTTGACCCAAGACTGAACAGTGAAGATTAGATGGATAAAATTAAAGAAAGAGAGAGAAAGTGAAGTGGGAGCTCCTTATTTAGTGGTGATAAGAGAGAAGTACATGTTTTATAAGTGGAGAGAGAGTGATTATAGGTGGGTAAGGAAAATTTAGAGTAGAAAGCAAGACAATAACAAAGATTTTTTATGGTATATATTAGGATTTTAGGTCATAAGTATATGCCCTAACTTAATAATTATTGTAGGAATCACACAATTGATGGTTGAGGTTTCAAGTTTTGTTGAACAAAACTTTTGTGATGAGTTTAGTCCATCCCTTAAAAAGTGCAGACATCATGGTTGACTTGAATTTTTATCCTCTAATTCTTTTTTTTCCCATTTGTTGGTGGTCGTGATGGAATTTGTTTTCGTCATCATAAGTCGGCAAATAATCAATCAATTTGTCTATGACACAAAAGTTTAGGGTTCATAATTTAGCACTAAATTTTGTTAAATAAACCCATAATGACAATGAGATGGTACACTTCCATAATTTATAGCCTATTTGGGCAGGCTAGTTAGGTGATTTTTCCTCCTCTCACTTCCATATATATGGGTGAGATGTGGAAAAGTTTAGGGTTCATTATTTAGCTCAAGAGTATTCTAATGGCTTTGATTCATATGAAATTTTGTAGTTTTGTACATAAATGAACTAAAACATTATTGACCTACCATACTAAAATATTGTAAGTGTTGTTTTCAATACTTGGAAAGTTACATGTCAAAAAATTTAGAAGTGGATTTTAACCCACAATCAGATCGTTTCACCCCGCTTAGAAGTGTGTACGAAAAGATAAGTATCCACCGTCGCCCTACCCGGCCCAAATTGCTCCTATAAGAGAAACCAACATTATTTTTCATGAGCATACATGAACTATGTGGTAAAAACATGTATAAATTTAAACCCAAATGTGAAGTGAAGTTCATTTCAAATTCATAATGAGGACACTACTATATACTCCAAAGTGTCTTATTCAAATGGACATTTATAAATCTATTATATTGTTCAAAAGTACTTGGAATGCATTACAACCCACTACTGACTACTAAGCTTCCTAATTTATATAATAAAATTAAATCACTTCTTTTTCTGTTTTCTAATTTGATTAAGAATGTAGTGAGTGAATCAGATACTTCTTTTTCTTTTTTCCTAAAAGTAGATGATTGTTCTGTTTCTTGAGAATTTTATATTTTGGTTTGGAGGTGCTTTAATATTACAAAAAAATTGAGGGGTTTGAATTTTCTTACATAATATTAAAATTGTTATGGTCTGCCATTTAGTTAGACATTAAGCAATTGAAAGATTATTATATTTTATCCTTACAAATTTCTAGTTTAAAGTGCTTTCTCTCTTCGATTTTGTACTCATAATTTGTCTTCCTAAAATGAAATTACACAATTCCGGTTTAATCATCAAAATAAACGAATATAAGTATGTTTTTGTATATTATGTATTTGAAAAAAAAAATTGAGTAGATATCTGTATTACTCTATGTTAGATCTTAGAAAACTTCTACGGTGATCAAATAACCGTTACTCAAAGTTAAAAAATTTCAACTAACATCTACCTTAAAGCACAAATTACTAAAACCTTTTGCAATTTCAACTTCTAAATTTGTTCCACTACATCATACTAGACTCTACTTCCCTTTGGCCCTCAAGTTAAGGAAAGCCTTGTATTTATTGTTGTTAATGTTAAATTGGTGGGGTTCCAATGTTCCATTGATAAATTTAATTATATAAATTTGCTTTTTATATGGTCCATCTAAATATGAGTACTGTTTATAATGTTTTAGGTTTTCAATACAAGGGAAACAAACAAAATGAAGGAAACCCACTAGGGCAATTTGCATCATGCAATTCCAACAGTCCAAAACCCTAGCTAACAGTATGGTTTGATGTTGTGAGTGCATTGTATGGACATTGACAACCCTAATATTGATTATGAGTCAACTCTTATAAGAACACAATGAAAGTGAAAGCAAGAGTAGTGCCTTAACCGTTTGGGAAAAGCCATTTCTTTCACATTAAATGGCTCACTTATTGATTTGGATTTTTCCACATTTGAGTTTGGTGACCAAGACATTGATTAGCTCGTTTTAATGCTAGAATGACGACGATATATTGTATAAAGAATCGTAGATGATTAATGAACAAGATAACATGCTCTTCAATTGTGACAGGCTTAAAGTTTTATGTCGCCTCTCATTATGCATGATTCGATGTAATTGGCGAGGAAGGAATTTGATTAGGATGTGAAGATCTATGAGTTTATGGACAAAGATATTTTCTCATGTGCCCAGTCTTTTGCATTATATTTAAGAACTACATCACCACACTATCATTAAAATCACGTAGAATTCTAGCTACATTTTTCATTCGTACAAGAATTGGGCCTCAAATTCAAACTATACAAACTATGTAAAAAAACGCAACAACATTTACATGATACGCGAGTAGGCATGTCCTAAACTCACTCTTGGCCGAAAATAATGTACAACTTCAGTTGTGAAGTTTATGGAGAATGTTTTTTTTGGAAGAATTAAAATTTACAAGGCAAAGACACCCCAAAGGAGCTAGGGTCCCCCCAAGTTTTCAGCTCTCAATGGCAGACCTTGCCCACATTTTGATTAGGACTTTGTTTTTTCAGAGAAGAAACAAGGACCCATACTTGGGAGTTGGGGTAACCCATGCATTCTCTTCTCTTGGGATAACCCATGCATTCTCTTCTCTTGGGATTTCAAGTCCTGACTTAAAACAGTACTAGTTCTCTCCCTACCCTAGCTACCCTTTTCTTAACAGAGTGACAGAGTCCATAAAACCAACCATTCTCTCTCTCTCCCTCTCTCCTTTAGGTTCTTCTCTTATAATGAATAGAAAAATGGATACTATTTTTGGGTCTATTTGTCTCTTTGTTGTCAAGTGCTCAATGGACCACATCTGCACTAATTATCTAAGATGCTTTCAGTCATATTCAAATGGACCCAATCGATCTCACCCTCTCTTTGGGTCTTTGGGATTGGGCTGTTATATTCATTCTATGCTCTAAACCTCTATCTAAAGATGAATGAAGCATTTTCCTCTTTAGCAGATGAAGAGTGTAAAGGGTCCATTTGACACCAAAAAAGTTAAGGAACACAAAAAGTACAGAATAGTAACAAAATTGATTTGGTAATTTGTAAATTTTCAAGGTTAGTTAAATTAAAACTTAACTTTCTTTTAAAGTTCTTAGAGGAGGAAAAAGGTTAGACCCTGTTGTAAGGAGATTGATTGAAGTTTATTAGTTAGAGTTAATCATCTATATTTACTTGTACATAACTCAACACATAAACAAAATATTATTTATAACAAGAATTTGGTGCTTGAGTACAACCCTAATTTGGTAGACAATTAAAGTAATACTAATTTAATCATATACAAGTTTTATGTTAGACTTTTATTGGCTGCAAAGTAACATCAATGTGATTTTTTAAACCACCATTGTTGTATTTGAGTAAAAATGGAATACGTGCAATCCTTCCGTCCCACACAAGTAAAAAAAGATTACGTAGAGTTTCATTAATACAGAGGGGCCCAATAAATTAAACCGAACGATCTACTAGCAACTTTACAAAGGGAAAGTTGTTGATGGCTACATGTTCAACCGAAATATACCTTGCTTACGGTACTACAACGTTTATACTCTTTTCTTCTGTAACCGAGCTCTCACTAGCGTTCATCTTTCTTTTTTCTGTAATTGTTGACATGACTTTTTAGATGATGAAGAACCTAAGTATTTAGATTCGACCATGTTCTTTGGTAAAAAACAATCATATGTGAATAATTTCAATCAAGTCTAAGACTAATTGTAATTTTTACACTTTTGACAAGTTTAAGTTCAACTTCTTTTAATTGTTCATTGTAGATTCCGATTCTTCAAAAAATGAATAGAAAGAAATAAAATTGAAGTCCTATTATGTTCCGGTCGGGCATATTTTGGATTACTCATTTACCATAAGTCCATAACAACTTAGGGTAACTAGAATTAATGGTGCAATTTTGCAGTACCTAACAAAAGTTGCAAAGTTAACCTACTACCAGAACCTGGCAGCGTTACTATGGCTATGGTGAACAGCTTGAGGAAGCAGCCATTGGCACTTCTAATTTGCTTGGAAATGAAGGTCTTAATCTTCTAATATGCTCACACGGTCTATGTGTGCCAGAGTAGCCCAATATCAAATCCTCCGTCCATCACGCCAATCGAATATACCTTCGCCTACCACGAACCCAATCCAACAGCGCCTATAGATCAAAAACCAAAACTAAATAGTACCAAGATCCAAAATGAAGATGAGTTTCAAGGAGTAGACCTTCAACCTCTGTTTGCCAAATGCAAAATAGGTATATCTTGGTTAACTTTCTTATATGCAGCACATGAAATAGCATGAGAAACACACTAAAAAGCTGATAGAAGAAGTGATAACCTAACAAGGAAAATGTGAATGTTAGACTCTTGGAAAAGAGATACTCAAGTTGTTGTCTGTAGTATCATGTGATTTAGGTGGTTTGGTGGTTATAAAGGGTATGGGTTATAAACTTTTTAAGTTTGGGGTGCCTTTTTAAGATTACTCTGAAAGAACATTGGAATTAAAGCAAATGGTTGACACTAGGGATGGAATATAGAAATCTGAATCCATAAACTGAGAAATCTGTTGCGGAAATCTGACTGGAGATCTAAATTGATTCAAGTCTGGATTGGAATATGTTATCATCGAGCCTAACTCGTCATAATATAAGTTGGGTTCAGGTTTACACAAGTAAGATTCAAACAACAAAACTCAATTAGCAAGGTGCCAATCATCAACATAAAAGCCAAAAGAAGTATAAAACTACCATATTATTATTCAAAGCAAAATAACAGCAGTAGCAGAAATGACACCCCAAACGAACAAGTTCATCCTGGTACCAAAACTACACACCAACAGTAGAGTTAATGACATTGACCAATTAGACTCAACGTAGAAAAACACCAATTAGACTCAACGTAGAAAAGGTAAACACAGTAACAACCCAACAAGACAGACTCCATAAACACAATAAGAAAAGCTTTTACTACTACTTAGTACTCGTCTCCTTCATCACCATCTTCACCTTCAGCAGACTCGGCACCAACCTCTTCATAATCCTTCTCCAGTGCTGCAAGATCTTCACGGGCCTCTGAGAACTCACCTTCTTCCATACCCTCACCGACATACCAGTGAACGAAAGCTCTCTTAGCGTACATGAGATCAAACTTGTGATCAATACGGGAGAACACTTCAGCAACACTTGTGGAGTTAGAAATCATGCACACAGCTCTTTGAACCTTGGCTAAGTCACCACCTGGAACAACAGCTGGTGGCTGGTAGTTAATACCACACTTGAACCCAGTTGGACACCAATCAACAAACTGAATGGTTCTCTTGGTCTTGATGGTGGCTACAGCGGCGTTCACATCCTTTGGTACCACATCACCTCTGTACATCAGACAACAAGCCATGTACTTCCCGTGACGAGGGTCGCATTTGGCCATCATAGATGAGGGCTCAAAGGCACTGTTGGTGATCTCGGCTACTGAAAGTTGCTCGTGGTATGCCTTCTCTGCTGAGATTACAGGAGCGTATGATGAAAGCATGAAGTGGATTCTTGGGTATGGGACCAAATTGGTCTGGAACTCAGTCACATCTACGTTCAATGCACCATCAAACCTCAATGAGGTTGTCAAAGATGAAATAACCTAAATCACACAAACAAACCAAAATACAATTTGTCACTTGGTGATATTTTCTATTTACTATTTATAAATTACTACAAGTGATTTAATGTAATCGAAACTCTAACAGTATATACCTGAGACACCAAACGGTTGAGGTTGGTGTATGTGGGCCGTTCAATGTCGAGTGAGCGTCTGCAGATATCGTAAATGGCCTCATTATCGAGTAGCACTGCAACATCGGTATGCTCCAAAAGAGAGTGGGTCGAGAGCACACTGTTGTAGGGTTCAACAACAGATGTAGAAACCTGGGGAGAAGGGTAAACAGTAAAAGCAAGCTTCGATTTCTTTCCGTAGTCGACAGATAATCGCTCCAAGAGGAGTGAACCAAGTCCAGAACCAGTTCCTCCACCAACAGCATTGAAAACAAGGAACCCTTGAAGACCAGTGCAGTTGTCAGCAAGCTTTCTGATACGATCTAAGCAGAGATCCACTATCTCTTTGCCAACTGAAAACAGAAATCAATGTATCAGACAGGCACAATCACGAAATCAGACGAACATATAAAGGATTAGTGGGAGTTCTGGTTACTTGTGTAATGTCCACGAGCAAAGTTGTTAGCAGCATCCTCCTTGCCACTGATGAGTTGCTCTGGGTGGAAGAGCTGGCGGTAAGTACCAGTCCTGACTTCGTCAATGACTGTTGGCTCAAGATCTACAAAAACAGCACGAGGGACATGCTTTCCAGCACCGGTTTCACTGAAGAATGTGTTGAAGGCATCGTCTCCTCCACCGACTGTTTTGTCACTAGGCATTTGACCATCAGGCTGTAAAGAGAAATAAAATTTATAAGGAACTACTGAAATGGAATGTAAGGACAGGGCAACATATCAGATCATGTCGAGAAAAATGAGCATATCCAAGTTAGATTCCAATTCAACTTGTCATATTAAAATTGAGTAATTACATATAATAATATAAATGAATATGATATAAAAGATCGGTATAGATGACGAGAAAAATAGATCAAGTACAAGCACAAATAACAAAGCTAGATTTCTAATGGATCGATCACAAATAACAAATAACAAAGTTAGAAACTTAGATCTAAGTTTTTCTTATTGATCTGAAACAACCAAGTACAGTGCTAGATTTATAAAACATTTTAACCAATCTGGTAAACTAACATACTACAAATCCAAGATCTGGCTGGATATTAAAATCGGCAATCCAGCATACCTAAATATGGTTTTTTTTTCATTTTGATCTGTTGAAACGATGATTTGGTAAACCTCGCGACAATGTAGAAAACCTAGATCTGGATTTCTCTTTTGGATATGTTAATCGACAATGTGGAGAACCTAGCTCTGTATTTTCCTTATCGATCCGTCAATTCGACAAAGTAAAAGTCCTGAATCCAAATTTTTATCACTGATCTATCAAATCAACAAAGCAGAAAACCTAGATCTAAAGTTTTCTTATTGATTTATGAAATTAACAATGTAGGTAACCTAGATCTGAAGAAACTAATAAGGAAAACAGAATAATCCATAACGAAAGTTTCGATATACAGAATCAAACTACAAATAGAGCAAAACGGAAATCAAGTATACAAAATAACAAGTTAAAAAATTTAGATCGGATGAAAACAAACCTGAATGCCATGCTCAAGACAGTAAAGTTCCCAGCACGCATTTCCGACCTGAATACCGGCCTGACCAATGTGGATTGAAATGCACTCTCTCATTTTCGCCGGAACGAAGAAAAAATCTGAACGGAAACGCGAAAAAGGAAATGAGAATCGAAGAAGAAGAAGAAGAACAGAAGAAAGCGTTTATCAAGACGCTCTCAACTCAAATTTGCGATCTCGGGCAAATTGTGTTTGCGCTTATATAGAAAAA
>BEHA01050306.1:218938-242977 GCA_002897215.1 Eschscholzia californica subsp. californica | reverse complement strand
TAGTCAAAATTTCAAATCACAACCGCCACATCAACTAGGCAACTTTTTTTTGTCAAAATCTTTTGTGATTCTAACATTTTCGATTTGAAAATTCCGACATGTTGATTTTCTGACATTTATTGAAGATAAGAAAATTAAGAAAGAAACAGTTGAAGTTAAGATGTTGCATGTTTTGCGTGGGACAATGCTCACAGTCCTTATCTCTGCAAATCATACAATATCTTTCATAAAAACCCAATAAAGATAAAAAATTGAGCTCGAGAACCTTGCGCAATTTAATTCGAAATATTATAATATTTAAAATATTATCCATTTTCTTAATAGGGTTAGGAAGTCACTGCCTACCAGTATTTGTCATGGCCTGTGTTGCTTTTTCTTGCTCGAGGCTTAAGCAAGTGGCCAAAAAGTAATTAGCCCATTTTAAAAGAATTAAACAGGGCAAATGGTGATTATTCCCGTGAAGGAGGGTAAATTGAATCGAAAAAACCTATTTAAACGACAAGAACACTCGATAAGATTAGTAGCAATACGATTAGTGATCATCATGGAAAATGTCTTACTACTTCTCCTCCTTGCAAGCATAATTGCAGTTTCTCATGCTTCACCTCATGGTGGAATTCCCTTACCAATAAACCCCCTCAGGCTACAATCAGGCTCCGGAGGACACCACCTTGAAGGTGTCTCATGCCTTAGTTGGCGACTCGGCATAGAAACTAACAATATTCGTGACTGGAAAACAGTTCCCCTCGAGTGCAAAGACTACGTCGGTCACTACATGCTCGGCCATCTTTACCGTCAAGATTCTAAAGTCATTACCGACGAGGCGGTGAAATATGCTCAAAGCCTGAATCGTGCTGGTGACGGCAAAGAAACTTGGGTTTTTGACGTGGACGAGACCACCTTGTCTAATCTACCTTATTATGATGTTCATGGATTTGGGTAATATTCATTTTCTTATCGTTTAAACTTGAGAGCCTAAGCTACTTCCACAGTTGTAAGTAGTAACTAGTTTAACTTCCGATGTTTAATAAATTTCAGGGTTGAACTGTACAATGCAACGACATTTGATGCATGGGTGGACACCGGAAAGGCACCGGCATTACCCGAAAGTCTTAAACTCTACAAGAAATTAGTTTCATTAAAGTTCAAGATTGTCTTCTTAACAGGAAGAGCTGAGCAACGAAGAAAAATTTCAGAGCAAAATCTTAAAGCAGTTGGATATCAAAAGTGGGAGAAGCTCATTCTAAGGTACGTCGTATAAGCAGTCATTCACTGTTATATCGATCTTATACGTAATTATTCATGATATGTTTTTTCTAATTGATGTTGTGTCTGCTGCAGAGAACCGTCGGATACGGATAAAACTGCAGTGGTATACAAATCAGAACGAAGAGCGAAACTTGAACAACAAGGGTATAGAATAGTTGGGAATGTTGGAGATCAATGGAGTGATATTTTGGGAAGCAACCAAGGCAGCAGGACCTTCAAATTACCCGATCCTATGTACTACATTAGTTGATCATTTTTTCTTTGGACAACGATTCCTCCTAATTGTCTTAATTGGAGTAAGAAGTTGTCTTGATTTTGGCTTATGGTGGTCAAAAGTTAATAAAATAATAAAATCTAGCTGGATTTTATTTTTCATTATCGATCTTTGTTACACTTATTGCGTGATAAACACCTATGTTCCTATTTTATTCATTTTTTCCATTTCTCTAATATTCGAAACCATCATCCCTAGGGAGTTAAAAACAAGTTGAAAGAGATTTTTTAGTTCAAAATGGGTGAAATATAAGTTATTCTACCAAAAAAATTTCCAACCTAATAGTTTGTGCCAGTAGTTCATGAAATGTTAAGAATATTGCACAACAGTATGAGTCAATACTTAATAGTGTTTCCTCTCTCTCTCTGCCCTTTCTTAATTTCTCCGCTCCGGAAAAGGGGAGAACTCCTTGTTGGAATCGGAGCCGATTTTGGCTTGACCAGACTCGTCAAACTTAGAAACGGAATGCACCATTGCGTTCGTCTCGTCGAGCTTTTCAATTTAGAGCCAAGAATCACCCAAATCCGATTTCGGGTGAATGAGAATTCAAGTTTAAAGTTTGGACGAATATCGGTTGAAATAGGGACTAAAGCGTCAAGATGGACAAGTCACTTTGGGGGTCGTTTGAGCGAAGAACGCACATCCTGATCTGGATGGCTGGCGTTCGCTCGCGGGATTGCGCAAGATCTAACGGTCGCGTGTTGGATGTCGGTGGACAACGTTGTGACATATCCAGACGCGTTGGATCAGCAAGATCTAACGGCGCGCGTCCATTCCGTGTCGGGACAGATTCGGGATTTCGCGGGATCCCTCATCTAACGGTCATTGCTTTAATCTGTTGGGACGAATTTGGTATCCATCCGATGGATGTCGTTCACTCCGAGTTTTCAAGCTAAATCTGATGGCCCAGATTGCACCGACTTTAAATTCAGTTTGAGTCCGCAAATTTGAAGATTTATGTCCTTTGACCCCAAAAGACAAATGCACCTATTCGATTCCTATATAAACAACCCAAACCCACTTCATTTTACACATCAAATTCATTCTCTTCTCTTCTAACAACTAGTTTTTGATTGCGAAGTACTCTAGTATATCTAGAAACTCTCCTAACAAACAATCATAATATTTATGATTGTTCGTCAGCTTTCAGAATATAGAAGTACTATCTTACAATTCTGAAAGGATAGTCGTTGTATCCCGAAGGCATACACCCTAACGTCTGGTACTGTTGCGGGAGTGTGAAATGTCTTAAGGAAAGAAGGAACTCTGATAAATCATTATTCTCTTATAGTTTACAACTATCTCGGTTCAAAGTATGCACGCTTTGACCACAACGGGTGTGGAATTATGCTTTCAGGATACGATGAAGTCTTTACAACTATCTCGGTTCAAAGTATGCACGCTTTGACCAAGATCAAGAACACTCAGAGAATTAATTAACTGATAATGCCAAAAGAAACCGACTTCCAATTCATCCAAAAACTTGTATAAATAAAAGGTTCATTCCCCAAATAGCCCCCAACTTTGTGACCAACTTCTTGCCTAGCCCCCCTACTTTATCAAAAAACCCATATGGCCTCCTTTTTCAGTTACAGTTATAACTCCGTTAACTAATCATCACCTCTTTCTCCTCCATCTCATCGCCTCTCTATGCCACCTCATCTTCTCGCGACCTCATCGTCTTCACCGGCGAAGGTCGACGACTGACCAATTTTCCGGTCGACGACCTTCAAACATAAAAAAAACATCAAGAACCCGCGTTCACTGTTAATAAAATGGAAAATGAGAATAAGACAGAAGGAGAGAAAACGCGTTGGATCATTGGAGGGTTGATGTATAACAAGTGAAAAGATGCGGAGACATCTCACCCATGGGATGCATCCATATTGCACCCACTCATCTTTGCTGGTTGACGTTGGGAAATTGCCTTTCATGGCATCTCTTCAGTTGGTGGCTAATATGCCTCATTTAAATTTGAAAGTTTTCAACTTTCTCCCACCATTTTAAAAATTTGAAGACAAAACAAAATAAAACAAAACAAACAAAACAAACTTTAAAATAGATTGGCATTATCCTAAAAACTTGTACATACATGATAGGTATCTTATGGATTTGAACCTTCACTTAGTGCAAACAACTCAAAGCTTTATCAGAATGCTATGGTGAATGTATCTTGAACCAAGAATCCTTTACTGATGAAACCGGAGTCAACGCACTTACTTGTTTCGGTGAATCAAAGTGTTCATACTCCGCACATTATTGGTCATGTGCAATATCCCTTTCATGAGTCTTCTTCAGAAAACGACTTTATTTTCTTAGGAAACGACCTGATCTCCATACTCACTTAGGCAAGTCCACTTGCGGTGTTTTCGCGAGGCACCACTTAAAAATTAGGACTTATTAAGGATTTAGCATCCATCCTTAGTACTAGCTCAGAAATGGGAGAATATAAAATGCTAGTATTCCATAATCGCGAAAGCTTTAACTTGTTGGTACCCGTTAAACTTTGCCTATCTATTTCAAGACATAAGTTGGGTTTCTGTTAAAGGCGATCAACCTTCATTCACAGACATGAGCCCCATTTTCTTATTCTTAACCGAGATAATTACTTTAGGAAGTCCTTTAGTCAATGGGCCTGCTAAGTTTTTTTCAGTTCTACGTGGTCGTCTGTAATTACTCCTCTCTTGAGTAATTGTCTCAGAAATTGATGTCTGAGACTCACGTGTCTCAACTTGCCATTGTAGGTCTTATTTGCAACGTTGTAAAGTGTTGTCTGGTTGTCACAATTTATCATGACCGGTGGAGATGGCTTCTTCCATATGAGAATTTCTTCTAGCAGATTTCTAAGTATTCTGCTTCCTTGCTTGCATCTGCTAATGCAATTAATTCTGATAACATAGTTGAATAAGAAATATGGTCTGCTTCTTGGATCCCCAAGACACAGCAGCTCCACCTAAAGTGGAAATCCATCCAGTGGTAGATTTTGACTTTGTCCTAATGCTATTCCAGCTAGCATCGCTACATCCTTCTAATATAGCGGGGTCTCCTTTAAAATGTAAATCATAATCTATGGTTCTCTTCAGGTAACTTATGTTGGGGTTTCAACTCCTTCAACTTAGCACTCTAGAAATTGCTTTCCAATGCTCTGGTCTTGGATTACTAGTAAATCGACACAATACACTGACAGCGTAGGCTATGTCAGGTCTAGTGCAGTGCATCACATACATCAGACTACCTATAACACTAGCATACTCATGTTGAGCTTGAGCACAACCAGTATTCTTCAGTTTTTTAATACTGAGGTCCATTGGAGTTAGAGCTGGTTTATGATCAAAGTGATCATGCCTTTTCAGGATCTTCTCGATGTAATGTGTTTGACTTAAAGTCAGTACATTATCCTTTCTCAGAATTCTAATTCCTAAGATAACATCAGTCACCCAAGATCCTTCATATGAAACTTAGATGACAAGAATTTCTTTGTTTCTTCAGTAGAAGATAAATCAGTTCAAAAAATGAGCATATCGTCAACATACAAACAAATAACTACACAACTATTCTTATCTACTTTACAGTAAATACACTTATTTGCATCGTTGACGACAAATCCATTCGCGGACAATATGATCAAACTTTTCATTCCATTGCTTAGGCGATTGCTTCATACCGTAAAGAGATTTTACCAACTTGCAAACATTCCTTTCTTAGCCTAGAGAAATAAATCCTCCAGGTCGTTCCATATAAACTTCCTCCTCTAAGTTACCATTTAGAAAAGCCGTTTTCACATCCAATTGATGAATAACTAAATGGTGAACTGAGGCAAGGGAAATCAACACACAAATTGAGGAGATACATGCCACTGGTGCATAAGTATCGAAATAATCAATATCATGCCTCTGTTTAAAGCCTTAAGCAACTAATCTCGCTTTAAACTTATTTATGGAACCATCGGGATTTAGCTTCTTCTTAAATAACCACTTACATCCTGTAGGTTCAGCCCTAGGAGGTAAATCAGACAATACCCGACAAGATAAAATTCATTTCATCATTTATAGCTTCTTTCCAGAAACTAGAATCTCTAGAATTTATAGCTCCGGAAAAGCTAATCGAATCATTATCAATATTCAAAACAAACTTTGTAATGTCTGTCACTTCAATTCTATCACCTTCCACTAAATAAATGATGAAGTCAGGACCGAATGAACGTTCTGTTCTAGCCCTCTTACCCCTCCTTGGTTCTAATTCAGGAGGTTCACGCGTCCTAGACGTGTCCGGGCCTGCCAGAACACCTTGTTTCTAAAATTTTCAAAAACTCCCCCCCTTTTTTTTGTGATTCCAACGGCTGAAAATTCGTGATTCAACACCCAAAATTCAGATTTTGAAAGCTCTTTTCAAAAATCTTAAACCCTTCAAATCTATTTTTCAAAAAATTAAAATTAATGTTTTAATCCATTGAAACTCTTTCAAAACCTATTTTATTACGCCTAAATCTCATTCGAATTAATCAAATTGATGTCCCAAAAACTATTCGAATTTATCTATCTAATGAAACAAGTCTGAATCTAAATTGTTTTTAGCTAAAATTAGTTTGTGCAAGAGGCTCTGACGCCACTGTTGGGTTATTGTGTCTCTTAGTGTTGTAAGCGGAATCTCAGACGTCTAGTACGTCTAATACTAGTTTTCGGGATCACATGCAAGCTCTTTCCAGGGCTCCCTTTCGGGCCCGGTTCTTTCAATTTTTATCCGGGCTCTTTACGAATTCTTTGGGCCTATCAAACTGGATATAATCCATCTATTTGCCAAGCTCCCACTAGTCATTTCTCTCCTTTCAAGCCAGCACTCTTCGGTGTAACCTGTTGTGGGATCCGGTCTATTTTAGCCGCGAATTTTCGAAGTGATTCGACGATCGTAGTTGGCTTCTAGCTAAGCATTACGATCCCTAATTCGACCGGACTAGATGATCTTCCATGTTAAGTCATCGTAATCCTATTCGACAAATTTCACGCATTGCCATCTTGGTCGAAGGACACTCCTGCAGAAGGAAATCCCTTCAGACCGAATGGAGATATCCTTCCTCTTTGATATATTTTTTTACTTTTTTGAAAAGAACCTTTCAATTGATAGATTACAATAGTCTGTACAAAGATAAACGTCAAAAAAGAGGACTAAAAAGTAATACAAATTAACTAAGGGTTAACGATAAGATTTGGCGTCGGTCCTCGACCAGAAGGCATTGTAGCTAGCATGTGAGTCGCACTGTTACACTCGCGAGGGCGGTATTGCAATTGTATATCAGTGGTATAGAGAATACCGCGTTGTTCCTCAATTTGATCTTCTAATCTCCATGGGGCGAGCTGGCGACTGTCGCGTATTAATCCAACGAGTGACATTGAACAGCTCCCTATAAAGCTCTCCAGCCCTAGATTGTTCGCAATTGAAACCATAGAGTGATGCCTTGCAACTCACTATGAAGCGTCGATTTTGCCTCGAACTGTCGTTGTAGACTGTCGATGGAAGGGATAATTCTGACAGTCTATATTTGTTGGGAGATTGATAGAGATCACATCCAACATCTGAGAGAGAGGAACCATCTCTCCAGTTTAGTTCAAACACAAAGAGGAGAAAAAAAATATTTGGCCAAAAGAACTTGTTGCTTAAGAAACTGTTGATTTTTTTGTTCGGAAACTTTATCTTCCACAATCATTTTTGTCACCAGATGAAAAATCCGAAAGAAGTAATTAGACTAGAAGCATAAGGGCATTTTGGGAACAAATGTAAAATCAGAACAAAATCTGATAGAACCTTTTATTAGAGGTTTTGGACGAACATCCCAAAATTGGGCCCAAAATTTGAGTCCAATCCATTGTTGGCGAGAAACTGAAGGCAGGTCCACGGATTCAGAAGGGTAAGCGATAATTCCGAAACGCCTTTCTTTTTTTGAAATTTACGGAAGTGCCATCGAAAAACTTCCGGGAAACGTGAAATTTTCTGAAAAATAATCTGATGCACTTGACATCAATTCGTGTACTTTCCACGGATTTACAGAATTGCCATCAAAAAATTTTCGGGAAACGCGAATTTTTTTCCAGATTTATTATTTCTTTTTTTATTTTCTCCCACAAATATTTCTCTCTCCAACCTCAACAGATTTCTCTCTCTTTAAAATTATTTTTCTGTTTTTCTCTCTCTCCAATTCCTATTTTCTCTCTAATTCTCTTTTCAGATTTTTCTTTACAAACTTGTCAATTCTTTCTCATTCAAATTTCAACAGATTTCTTTCTTTTTTCATTTTATTTCTCTAGATTTTCTACTTTTTAAATTTAAATCTTCCTCATTTTTGGTAGTTTTTCACTGATTTGTTTCCATATATTTTTTGGTAGTTTTCTATTGATTTGATTATCTCTGTATTTTTTCTTCTTTTTAAGGTGTCGTTTGGCAACACTAAAATAAGTTACTGTTTTTGCTTATTTAAGTAGAAAAGTCAAAAAGTTAGTTTGGTGCGCAAAAATTACCGACTTCATTTAAGTTAAAATTTGACTTTCTTTTAAAGTTAAAATTTTTAGCTTTTGACTTCAAAGTAAAGTAACTTTTTCTGAGACATGCATGAATTTTACTTGACGAATTTTTTTTTTGTCTATCTCCGCTCCACTACCACAACTAAACTTCTACCATCCCATTCTGCCCCCACCACCGCCACAACAAGCATTGCACCTCCCCCACCACCCTACCTCAACTACCACCGCCACACCTTAACCACCACCTTCGTACCACCACCACCATACACCACCACAAATCGACAACAACCACCTCGTATCTCCACCACCACGGTACCTTCACCACAACCACCACCGCCGTACCTTCACTGCCACCACCACCCCCACCATACATTCACCACCAACACGGTACCTTCACCACCACCATACCTCCATCATTACCGTCTACATATCTTATCACCATCACCATACCACCACCACCATAACTCCGTCACTATCACTCACGTACCTTATCCACCACCACCGTGTCCTAACCACCACCGTACTTCCAGCATCACCACCACCATACTTCCACCACCATCACCACCATCATACCTCCACCACCACCCATACCTCCACCACAACCACCACCGCTGCGACCATCATACCTCTACCACCACCATCATCAAACCTCAACCACCACCACACCCCATAACCATATCTTCCTGGCACAGCACCACCATTACCACTACTTCGTATACGAGAGTAATCGTGGAAATCATAACAATTAAAATCAAGTATCTCTATGAGAAAGAAAAATAAAATTATCAAAGGTAAATTGAGTTACCAAACTAACTTTTTGACTTTTTTACTTATAAGTAACATTTTTTCCCAAATATACTTTTGAAGCTTTTTTACCTTTTTAAAGCAAAAGAATTTCTACTACAAGCAAAAGTACTTCTACTTCTGGTTGCCAAACGACACCTAAAAACATTTCTCTCTCCAATCTTAACTTTTTTCCTTCTCTCCAAAGATTCTCTCCTTATATGATGGACAATCATAGGACATTCCTTACAAAACATTAATTATTTTCAAGGAAAATTTATAGGACATTTTTCTTTGTACTGTACATTTTTTATTTACTGGACACTTTTGTACTGGGAATTATCATGTGTACTGGGAATTGTTTTATGTACTAGCCATTTGGTTATGTACTAGACCCTTTTGTATTGGAATTTCCTTGTGTACTGAGAATTGTTTTATGTACTGGCCACTTGGTTATGTACTAGACACTTTTGTACTAGAAATTTTCTTGTGTACCTAGAATTGTTTTATGTATTAGCCATTTGGTTATGTACTAGACACTTTTGATACTGAGAATTTTTTTGTGTATCGGGAATTGTTTTATGTACTGACCATTAGGTTATGTACGAGACACTTTTTGGAAAGAAAGTATAGAAAAATTTGTTTCCAACTTTGAACCAATTTCTTTTATTTATTTATTTTGTTTCAAAATCATTCCAGATTTATTTATTTACTAGGGTATATCCCGTGCCCTAGGGCACGGGCACTTGTATCGATCAAATGTTACGAAATTTATTGTTATATTTTATTGAGAGATATAGATTTGTATTAGTTATTATTTTTTTGTTTATTTTCTCTTAAATTAGTTATTATTATTGAGAGAGAGATTTTAATTTCGTTTTTTAACTTTGAAATTTATTTTGTTTCTTTTTTTTTTTCTTAAATTAGTTATTCTATTTCTAAGAAGGAACCGATTGTTGTTTTTTAAATAGGTAACTTTATTTCTACGAAGGACTATATCTTAAATTTTGAGAAGGGCTTCCAGACAATATCCTTTATTAAAAAAAGATGTTTGTCCCGGTCATCGTTTTCCCTTCTGTTTTATTATATAGATTTATTTTTTATTTTCTTTCCAACTTAGAACCAATTTCGAATTTTTCTCTCAAACTTTCTAGATTTTTTTTCTTTTTTCTTTTTTAATTTTCAGATTCCTCTCTCCAATCTCAACAGATTTCTTTCTCTTTAAAAATATTTTTTTGTTTTAATAGATTTTTCAGAAGTTGATAATCTTTCAAAAAGATAGAGAGGGCAATAATATAATCAATTTTGAAAGATTTGTACAGAAGGAAGAATAAATAAGAATAGGAAACTTTTAGAGAGAGAGAAACAACATGAAACTTTGATGTTGTAGAGATTTTCCATTTTAGATTACAAATAGTGAGACAAAAAGAAAGCCTGTCACATGTAGGAGCCAAATAGTAATTAGCCCATTTTACAAGAATTAAATAGGGCAAAATGGTTATTATTCCCTTGAAGGAGGGCACATTGAATCCACAAAACCTATTTAAAGGACAAACTGGAAAGAAACACTCAATAAGATTATTAGCTAGTGTAGTGATTCATCATGGAAAATGTCTTACTACTTCTTCTCCTTGCAAGCATAATTGCAGTTTCCCATGCTTCCTTTCATGGTGGAGTTCCCTTACCAATAAACCAACTCCGGGTACAATTTGGCTCCGGAGGTCACCACCTTGAAGGTATCTCATGCCTTAGTTGGCGTCTCGCGGTAGAGACTAACAATATTCGTGACTGGAGAACAGTCCCCCTCGAGTGCAAAGACTACGTCGGTCATTACCTGCTCGGCCATCTCTACCGTAAGGATTCTAAAGTTATTACCGATGAGGCGGTGAAATATGCCCAAAGCCTGAATCGTTCTGGAGACGGCAAAGAAACTTGGGTTTTCGATGTCGACGAGACGACCTTGTCTAATCTACCTTATTTTGCTGTTCATGGATTTGGGTATTCATTTTCTTTTCTTATAAACTTGAGATCCCAAGCAACTTTCATAGTTGTACCTATTTTAATTTTTTTTTTTGGTTGCTAGTGTACCTATTTTAACTTGTGATCCTTGTAATGTTTATTTCAGAGCTGAACTGTATAATGCGACGGCATTTGATGCATGGGTGGACACCGGAAAGGCACTGGCATTACCGGAAAGTCTTAAACTGTACAGGATATTAGTTTCATTAAAGTTCAAGATTGTCTTCCTAACAGGAAGAGCTGAGAAACAGCGGCCAATTTCAGAGCAAAATCTTAAATCGGTCGGATATCAAAAGTGGGAGAAGTTCATTCTAAGGTACGTCCCATAAGCAAAGGCGAAATAAAAACTTCTACACACGATGGCTGGTATATTTTTCATTTATGGTGTGTTTGGTTGCAGGATTCCTAAGTAGGATTCCTATCAAAAGTGGGATTTGATAGGAATCATCAATCCTTGGTCTATTTGGCTACCAAGAATCCTAGGACTCTTGAATCTTAAAGATTCCTAATTCCAAAATTTGTATTAGACCAAAATCTCACCCTACCCCCTAGGATTTGATGGGATTTTGGATTAATAAACCTAAATTTCAAACTTAAAATCAACAAAAATATATTTCTTTCTACAAAATAATTATTTTAAAATTTTAAAAATATATTTTTTTCAAAAGTCATTATTTGTTTTAAAAATCATTTTTTTTCAAAAATCATTTTTTTTTCCAAAAATCATTTTTTTTCCAAAAATCATTTTTTCCTTCAAAAAAATCGTTTTTTCTCAAAACCCGAATTTTCCAACAACCGTTTTTTTTTTCTAAAGAAGTGTTTAAAAATACTCAAATAATAATAAATCATAGGATTCTTATGAGTTGTCAAATAAACCAAAAAATATTACTTAGATTCATGAATCCCACGGATTCATGATTCCGTCATCCAACCACACCATTAATGAATAGAAGCAGTCATGATTCCGTCATCCAACCACACCATTAATGAATAGAAACAGTCATTCACTATTATATCGATCTTATAAGCAATTAGATATGAAAGATCTGGACTGTTCATTTTCCTGAGTGACTCAGCAAATTAGAGATTTTGTCAAAATCTTTTGTACACTAAGCATTTACCTATGCATATTGTGTCTGATGTAGAGAACCGTCGGATTCGGGTAAAACTGCAGTGGTATACAAATCAGAACAAAGATCGAAACTTGAACAACAAGGGTATAGAATAGTTGGGAATGTTGGAGATCAATGGAGTGATATTTTGGGAAGCAACCAAGGCAGTCGGACCTTCAAATTGCCTGACCCTATGTACTACATTAGTTAATCATTTTTTCTTTGAATGAATGATTCCTCCTAATTGTCTTAATCGAAGTAAGATGTTGTCTTGATTATTGCTTATGGTGGTAACATAAATAATAAGAATTTAGCTGGATTTTTTTTTTATTATCGATCTTTGTTACACTTATTGCGTGATAAACATTGTTAAGTTTGTGGTCATCCAACTCAAAACCAATTGGCAATGAGTGGAGAGGACCTATACTTTATATTCTTGGATGCTAGTTACCCATTCTCCTATGTGGGACTATTCTCACAAACACGTCTATTCATATTTTTATCATTTTATCGGTCTCTCTCATACTTGAAACCATTGTCCCAGGGAATTAACAAAAGTTGAAATTACGGGAGGTCAGAATACATACAAAGGAGTTATGACTCTTATGAGAAAACAATATGTGCTTTAACCTTTTACAGTTAATATGAAAATACTTGACGCGCGGATTAATCATCCACTAGCTAGTGCCGTGAATTTATAGAACACCTCGATCATACTTGGAAGAAAATTAAAAGTTTAACAGGAGAATTAAGTCCATATTTCTTGCTGAAAAGTATTGAAACCGATTTTGCAGTTCAAAATGGGTGAAATGTAAGTTATTCCTTCATATGATTTTTCCAACCTAATAGTTGGAGCTGGTGGTCCATCAAAATGTCAAGAATATTACATTTAAACAGTATGAGCCAATACTTAGGTGTCGGTTTCGACGGTTTGGCAAACACAAGTAGAAGGAAAAGTACTTTTGCCTTAACAAAGTAAAAAAGAACGAATTTTTGGGTTTATAGCCCAAAAAACGGGCCCTAATAAGACATTTAGTCCTCTCTAATCTTATAAAGGGTTTCAAAACCAAAAAAATAATATAAATGGATATCTAGTCCATTTGGTGTCATCTAGAGAAAAAACACAAATCCCTATAATACCAAATAAATCATAATTCCTAATCTAACCTTCCTCATATATTATAACTGATTTATCTTCAAAATCCATAAAGATCTTCTTCCATTTTTATCTCCCACATTCTCTCTCCAATCACGTTTTTAAACAAAGAAATATATTATAACTAATTTATCTTCAAAATCCATAAAGATCTTCTTCCATTTTTATCTCCCACATTCCCTCTCCAATCACCAATCACGTTTCTAAACAAAGAAACGTGATTCATTATTTTCAGTAACCGAAATCTCTTTATTCTCTCTCTCTAAATCCGATTCACATAACAAAACCTCCATTAAACTCAGAAATCTTGTTTCATCTTCAGTAGATTGTTTTTCAAACATTCGTCTTCTAATCCAATACACAAGCTCAGAACTCCATTTCCATTTATGTCTCTTCGAATCAAGTTAATCAGGTAAAACATAAATCAATATAAGTTTTTGTGATTCTATTTCAGTTTATAGTAGTTGATTCTCTCTCTCTACATCTTAATCTACTGAAAATCTTCCATTAAAACAAAGAAATTGTTTCATATTCATTAGAGTTTTTCAAAATCAGTTTCTTAATTGTTAATCAGGTAAACAAAATTCTTCTTTAATGATTCTGTTTCAAATCGAGTATGTTATTATTGTATTTCTCTCTCTAAAAGTTTCTTTAATGATTTCGATATTGATGAGATAATCCTTCATTACTAATTCCTAAAAATTGAGTATACTTATTGTTGCAATCAATCAACATATCAGATATCTTTAGATATGTAGTTTAAACCTAATGATATTCGTACTTTTTCTTCAGATCTGGTTTTCAATCCGTACGGATTTATGAAACGTGGTTTTTTCGTACGGTTCCTCATAACAGAATTAACAATACATGTACTTTATCATAAATTACCATAATTTATAGTAAATTATGCAAACATCTCCCGTACAATGTTTTTCAAAATGAGAACATGATATATGTATTTTCTGACAAATTATATATACTTTATCATGAATATTATATGAAACATTAATTATGCTTTAATCTCAAAAACAGTACTCGTTTCATTATTAGAACAACTTCGCTTATATATGTAAATCCCGTGTACTTTGAAATAAATTACATATAATTTACGTAAAAGTTCATGTAATTTATTGTAAATAATATACTTTTTTATATAATTTATATGTATTAATCTCTCTTCATTTGTTATCACAGATGGAGTTCCAGGCAGAATCATCAAATCAAAATAAGCAAATCAAACTTGAAATACTCTTGTTCTTGTTACTTGACTTTTTGATTGGCTCCTCGAAATATTTCATAACAAATGCACACTTGAATGGATCTTGATCATGATTCCTTGCAAAAGCCTCATATTCGGCCCCCTCCATGAGCATTCCAAGCAATAGGGTAACGTGGATGGGCACCATTATTGAACCAGAGAAGATTTTGTACGTTTTTTTGTAACAGAATGTAAACGATTTGTTATGTAAAAGAAATTATGTGTAATGTAAAAGAAATTATGTGTAATTTACTTAATAATACATAATTTACGTATTTATTTCATAATTTGTATTCGATGAGTATTTATGTATGAGTAAAAACGAAAATAAATGCTGCTTTAATGTTCCCAGAAAAATATACTATTTCCAAAACTAAAAGTTAAGTGAGAGAAAGTGACATATATGTTTTGTATATTAACCCCCAAATCACGCTAAACTGATCCTAGATTATATACTATTTCCAAATCTGAAAGTTAAGTGAGAGAAAATTGTTTTGAATCGAAAAAAAATTTACATAGTAAGATAGAGAAAATTGATTTGGTTTCCAAATCTATAAAGAAGAGAGAGAAAATTGATTTAGAAATATCCGTGGTGATGACGTTTTGGTTTTTGTTAGGATTTTGGTTTCTGATTGATTCGGATAATAGGAAAGAGAAAATTTGATTTTCAAATCTGTTTAGAGGAGAGAGAAAATTTGATTTCCAAATCTGTTTAGAGGAGGGAGAAATTATGATTTGTTTCTATCCATTTGTTTACAATAAATCTCCATATTTTTGGCTAATAAATCTCCATATTAAATTTGTAAAGAAGAGAGAGAAAATTGATTTGCAAAAGTTTGGATTTTGTTTCTAAACAGATTATAGAAGAGAGAGAAAATTTCGTGAGAATCTATCCGTTTTTTCCTAAATTTATCCTAAAATCAAGGTACATTAAACCGTTTGAAATTTTTGTCCGGCCTCACATATTAAAATCCCGCGAAAAACGACTGGGACATGGAAGGAATTATGTAATATATATTAAGGGTTTTTAGTCCCAAGAGCAAAAGGACTAAAAATCCATTTGTTGGGAAGATTGGACCCTAAATCCTTTTTGAACATTATTTTGGGCTATATACCCACGGACCCAAAAAGAATATCAAAATTTGACGCAATAGTTGTTTACAAGTAAGAAAAAGTCAAAATGTTAGTTTAGCACCATAATTTACTTCTAACTTGATTTTTCTTTTCCCATAGAGATGGTTCACTTGAAGTTTACTCATACTATTTGATGATGACTATTGTGACAAAGGTGGAGGTGGTGGTAGTGGCGGTGGTTGATTGTGGTGTTGAGACAAAATGGTGTTTGTTGAGGTGTGGTAGCATTGAAGGTGAAAAATATGACGGTTTTGGTATGTTGATATGGTGGTAATGGCGATGGAGGTATGGTGGTGGAGGTATGGCGATGATGGTGGTTATGGAAGTATGACGGTAGTGGTGGTGTAAATATAGAGGTATGAAAGTGGAAGGATAATGGTGGTTGTGGTGGAAGTATGGTCGTGGGGGTAGTGGAGGTATGGTGGTGCTTGAGGTGTGGTTGTAGAGATGAAGTGGTGGCGGTGGTAATGGAGGTACAATTTCAGGGCCGTGCGGTGGGGGGTGCGGGCCGTGCGCCCGCACAGGCCCCCCACCACATGGGGCCTACTTTGGGAAGTTCTTTGTTATCTTATATTAAAAACTAAGGTGAATAGTCAAGCCTAAAAACACAACAGCTCGCTTGGTTAGGCAGTTAGTCTGGGAATTTTGTAAGTGAGGTCTTGGGTTCAAATTCAACCGGAGTCATTTTACATCTAATTTTATATTTTTTCCTACTAATAATCAAAATCATAATTAGACATCCCATGGTATTTTTCCTACTAATAATCAAAATCATAATTATGGACATCCCATGGTAAAGGTGAATAGCTTATTCAACCAAAAAAAGGTGAATAGCTTAATTTTTTCAAATGTCTTGCTAAATACTAACATTTAATAATTTCATAAGAATATTGTATTTTTTTTAATGACAATAAATTGCTTTATTCATCGATTTTTTTTTTGCGGGAGCGTAATAAATCCTAGACGTTAAGATTTTATCCTAGAAATTAGTTTACAAAAAAAATTCTTTACGAAGGTTTAATTGATGATTTCGCTTCAACAAATGTAAGAAAAAAATTTCAAGTGAAAATTGTCACTTCAAATGTTTAAAAAATACATTTACATTCGACTAATAAGTAATTTATTATCTTGTTATTATTTTGAATTTATTTGTTGTATTGTATAAAAAAAATACGTTTGTTTATACAGGAGGGCCCAACTAAAGTTTGGCACTGGGCCCCTAAATTCTCAGGCACGGCCCTGGGTACAATAGTGGTGTTTGTGTTAGGAAAAATAACCTAATTAACTTGTTCAGGAATATGAAGATAAACGATGCGAAAGTAAAAGTAGAGACACGAAGATTATTTAACGTGGCAAAATACCTCTCCAAACTAGAAGGTAAAAAACCACGGGACCTAGTCCAGAAATCTTCCACTATAATTATATAATGGGTTAAACAATTCTTCACCAAACCTATGGTGGATAAACCAATTGTTCAAGATGTGTAGAAACACTCTTGGACAACTCTTCACCAAAACTATGGTGGATAAACTGAACAAAGAAACAAAGAAATAGAAATCTCTTACTCTTTAGGATTTGAACAAATCCTATATTACTAAAGGTTGAAGAAGATAACCACAAACTAAATTGCTTCACAAGATTAATAATCTTCTTTTCTTCAAACCAATATTCTGCTCTTTCAATCTCTCTTGAAAGAACCACTTCAGAAATCTCTCTTTCTCTGACTTCACTTTGTTCTGGAAGTTGTTGTCAATAATCTCTTCCCTTTCATTCCCTTTTATAATGTTAAATAGGGAGGTTTACCAATAGAAATAGGAATTCCTTTTTAGGCTTGAAAAAATAGAAATTTCTATTTTTTCCCCAAACAAGGAATAAGGGAAATCCTATTCCAACTAGGAGTCCTTTTATTATAAGGAGGGACCCCAACAAACTCCCCCTCCCGACTTATGAAGAGGGACCTACCATCCCCAAACCTGCAACACTGCTACATAGCTCATGTTTGCCTTTGGGTAATGGTTTTGTCATCATGTCTGAACCATTGTCGTCAGTATGGATTTTCTCGATCTTCAACACCTTGTCCTCAAGAACATCTTGGATCCACTGGTATCTCACATTTATATGCTTGGACTTTGAATGGAAACTAGAATTCTTACTGAGGTGGATGACACTTTGACTGTCGCAATGAATAACATAATTATCCTGTTTCATACCAAGTTCTTCTAACAGTCTCTTCATCCATAACATCTCCTTGCAACATTCTGTAATGACAATATATTCTGCCGCTGTAGTAGATAAAGCTACACATGTTTGTAATTTAGATTGGCATGACACTGCTCCCCCTGAAAATATAAATAAGTAGCCTGATGTGGACCTTTTAGAGTCTACATCTCCTGCCATGTCTGCATCTGTGTAACCGACTAATATTGGCTTATCATTACCAAAACATATACGAGCTTTAGACGTACCTCTAAGATACTTCAGAATCCACTTCACTGCTAACCAATGCTCTTTGCCTGGATTAGCAAGAAACCTGCTTACTACTCCAACTGCAAATGCAATGTCCGATCTTGTACACACCATTGCATACATCAAGCTTCCTACAGCTGAAGCATAAGGAATTTTCTCCATTTCTTCTTTCTCACTTCTAGTTGATGGACACTGATCACGAGTCAACTTGAAGTGACTGGCTAATGGACAACTCACTGGTTTTGTCTTGTCCATATTGAACCTTTCTAGAACCTTCTCAATGTATCTTTCTTGTGATAGCCAAAGTTTTCCAGCTTTCCTATCATGAGAGATATGCATGCCAAGAATTTGTTTTGCTGGACCCAAGTCTTTCATATTAAAATACTTGTTTAGTTCCTTCTTTAACCTGCTAATTTTATTAGCATCCTGACCAACAATCAACATATCATCAACATAAAGTAGAAGTATAATCAAATCTCCATCCGGAAATTTATGAACGAAAACACAATGATCTGAAGTCGTCTTGTGATACCCTTGATCCTTCATGAATGATTCAAACTTTTTGTACCACTGTCTTGGTGCTTGTTTTAGGCCATATAAACTCTTCTCTAACTTACAAACCAAGTGTTCCTTACCTTTAACTTCAAACCCTGTCGATTGTTCCATATACACATCTTCCTCCAAGACATCATGAAGGAAAGCGGTCTTGACATCTAGTTGCTCAATTTCTAGGTTCATACTTGCAGCCAATCCCAATACTAACCGTATAGAGGACATCTTCACCACCGGGGAGAAAAATCTCATCAAAATCAATACCCTTCTTTTGCCCAAATCCTTTCACCACTAGGCGTGCCTTATACCGTGGTTGTGAATTTCTTTCTTCGGTTTTGATTTTGAAAACCCACTTATTTTTAAGAATTTTCTTATTCATAGGTTTTTCAACCAACTTAAAAGTGTTGTTCTTATGCAATGATTCAATCTCATCTTGCATAGCTTTCAACCACTCCTTCTTGTGTTCATCATCTATGGCTTCTTCATAACACTGTGGTTCTCAGCTATCTGTAACCATCACATACTCGTGTGGAGGATACTTGGTAGATGGTGCTCTCTCTCTAGTCGATCTCTCAATTCAACTGGTGGTTCATGTTGAACTTCCGTTCCTTGCTCAACATCATCACCCATAGGAACATCTTCATGAACTTCATCTTCATGATTTTGTTCTTCACCTACATTATCATGCATAACCTTAGAAGAGATATGTGGATCTAGATCAATGAGATCATTACTATGATTCTCATGCTTCTCAACTTTCCCGAAATCCTCAATAGTTTGATTTTCAAGAAAGACCACATCTCTACTTCTAATAATCTTCTTATCAACTGGATCCCATAATCTGTACCCGAATTTCTCATCTGCATACCCTAAAAAAATGCATTGCTTGGCTTTATCATCAAGCTTTGTTCTTAGATCTTTAGGTATATGCACAAAAGCCCTGCAACCAAACACCCTTAGGTGTCCATAACTGACTTCTTTCCCAGCCCACATTCTCTCAGCTACATCTCCATCTAATGGTGCTGAAGGTGATAAATTAATCAGATAACATGCAGTACGCATTGCTTCACCCCAGAAACTTTTAGGCAACTTAGCTTCTGAGAGCATACATCTGATCCTCTCCACAATAGTGCGATTCATGCATTCTGCTACACCATTTTGTTGTGGAGTTTTGGGAACTGTCTGTTCATGTCGAATAACATGGGTTTTGTAATACTCTTCAAACGACCCGATGTATTCACCTCCATTGTCAGTGCGAATGCACTTCAATGATTTTCCTGTCTCCCGTTCTACCATGTTGTGGAGATTCTTGAAAACTGCAATCTTTGGTCTTTATGGCATATGCCCAAAATTTTCTGGAATATCATCTATAAAAGTAACGAATACAAAGCACCACTAAGTGTTTTGACCTTTAAAGGTCCACAAACGTCAGAATAAACAAGCTTTAAAACACTAGATTTTCTTTCAGATGCATTCCTTTGAAAGGAAACTCTATGTTGCTTTCCTACTAAACAATGAGAACAAGTGTTTAAATTTATACCTTTTATGTTCGGTAAGTCTTGTCGTTTAGCGAGGATTTGAAGTCCCTTCTCGCTCATGTGCCCGAGTCTTCTATGCCAAAGATCAGTGGAAGAATCTATTTCAACTACATTCAATTCTCCTTTACACAGTTTTACTTGAGTCCTGTATAAAGTACAACACTTCTTCCCCCTTGCTATCACCATTGACCCTTTTGTGAGCTTCCACTTTCCATCACCAAAGTGACTGTGGTACCCTTCATCATCTAATACTCCGGTAGAGATTAGGTTATATCGAAGATCTGGTATATGCCTCACATTCTTAAGAATCAATATACTTCCTGTGCTCGTCTCAATTTTCACTTCTCCAATTCCTACGATTTTTGAGAAACCTAAGTTTCCCATCCTGACTTTGCCAAGGTCACCAGTTCTGTAAGAGTTAAAGAAATCCTTACATGGAATAGCATGATACGAAGCACCTGAGTCAACCAACCATGTTGTTTCTGGTTCTGACTCAGTCATACTTGAGCAAGTGTCTCCACAACCTGAGAGTAAGATAATGTCATCACCTGAGGCAACTGCCGCAACATTATCTTGTTTTTCATCATCCTTTTTATTTTCCTTCTTTGGTTTCCTGCAATCACTCTTGTAATGACCCATTTTTCCACAACCAAAACATCTAACTTCTTTCTTTGATGTTGATCTCCCCCTTGACTTATCACGGTTATATAGTTTTCTACTTTTACCTCTCCCCCGTCTTTCTGTAACAAGTGCCTCTGAATGAGACTCGTCTGACGATGATTTCCTTCTTGTTTCTTCATTCAACAAACTACCTGTTACGTGATTCATACGCATTATGCCATCAGGAGCAGAATTGCTAAGAGACACCACCAATGTCTCCCAACTATCTGGTAAACAATTTAGAAGAAGTAAGGTCTGCAACTCATCATCCAAAACTAACTTCATTGCAGAAAGCTGATTTACTAGACTTTTCATTTATTCAAGTGTTGAGCAATTAAGGTTCCTTCTTTATATTGTATTTTTCCTAGCTTTCTGAACAAGTAAGCCTTTTTGGCAGCTGTCTTCTGATCATATAATTCTTCTAATTTCCTCCATAGACTAAAAGCGGAAGTCTCCGTCGATACATGATGAAAGACACTGGGTTCTACCCATTGTCGAATAAATCCAACAACCTTACGATCTAATACCTTCCAGTCTTCTTCATCCATCTTCATCGGTTTTGTACCGTGATTTTCAATGGGTGCAGCTAGGTCTTTGCAGTATAACAAATCTTCCATTTTTGCTTTCCACATCAAGTAGTTTTCTCCATCTCAACTAATCATGCGATTAGTATTCACTTCCATACTTCTGAACAATAAATCCAACCTTAGCTCTGATACCACTTGTTAGGAAAAATAACCTAATTAACTTGTTCAGGAATATGAAGATAAACGATGCGAAAGTAAAAGTAGAGACACCAAGATTCTTTAACGTGGCAAAAAATCCCTCCAAACTAGAAGGTAAAAAACCACGGGACCTAGTCCAGAAATCTTCCACTATAATTAAATAATGGATTACACAATTCTTCACCAAACCTATGGTGGATAAACCAATTGTTCAAGATGTGTAGAAACACTCTTGGACAACTCTTCACCAAAACTATGGTGGATAAACTGAACAAAGAAACAAAGAAATAGAAATCTCTTACTCCTTAGGATTTGAACAAATCCTAGATTACTAAAGGTTGAAGAAGATAACCACAAACTAAATTGCTTCACAAGATTAATAATCTTCTTTTCTTCAAACCAATATTCTGCTCTTTCAATCTCTCTTAAAAGAACCACTTCAGAAATCTCTCTTTCTCTGACTTCTCTTTGTTCTGGAAGTTGTTGTCAATAATCTCTTCCCTTTCATTCCCTTTTATAATGATAAATAGGGAGGTTTACCAATAGAAATAGGAATTCTTTTTTAGGCTTGAAAAAATAGAAACTTATATTTTTTCCCCAAACAAGGAATAGGGAAATCCTATTCCAACTAGGAGTCCTTTTATTATAAGGAGGGACCCCAACAGTTTGAGGTGTTGTGGTGGTTATGGTTTGGTGGTGGTGGATGTGCCACAACGGTGGTGGTGGAGGTGCCACAACGGTGGTGAATGAGGTATGGTGGTGGTGAAAATTTTATTTTGGTAGAGCCGACGAAAACAAGAAAAAGATATTGTCAATTAATATTCATGTATATGTTGAACTTAAATAACTTTACTTTGAAGTCAAAAGCAAAATGTTTCGAACTTCAAAAGAAAGTCAGTTTTAACTTAAGTCAGAAGTTTTTGCGTTACCAAACTAACTTTTTAACGTTTTTACTTAAATATGTAAAAAGTTACTTATTTTTGTGTTGCCAAACGACATCTAAATAATTTTTCTTCTCTTTCCTCTTCCTTTCTCTCTTCCTCTCTCTCTTCTTTTTTCTCTCTCCCTTCTGTAAGAGTTTAACCCAGACGAAGATATAACCTCTTTGTGTGTAAAATCAAAAGGCGAATTGCGTTAAACCCTATATCTAGGAAATGTTTTTCGGGAAAAAGGGTTATCTCCTTTGTCGGATAGAGAGAGAAGGAAAGAGAATTGAAGAGGGAGGAAAAAACAGATAGAAATATATATATATATATATATATAGAGAGAGAGATAATTCTGTCATTCCACTTTAACTTCCAATGAAGGCCAGCCGACCATGTGTGCGAAAGAAGAAGAGGTGAATTAGAGATTAGAGTGAGTGAAGTAGGGGAGAGAAAGATGTGACGAACAAAAATGTGCGAGAAGAAATTTAAGTTTGTTTTTTTTTGTAAGTGAATGAAGAAACTTAAGTTTAACAAGCATAAGAGTAAAACTGGGGAGCTTGGAGGCCTTGAATACAATTGGAGACCAAAACTGTTATTTGACGACAAATTAAGGGTCAAAATAAAATTAACCAGAAAATAAATAAGGAAGATGAAAACCTTACCCCAACTTTCCCAAGAAATAAAGAAAGGGTGGGGCGGTAATTATAAGGCCCAAAATATGGGACTCAAAGAGAATTAGGCCCAGTCTCAAATAATAATGAGAAAAAAACCCACTTGGTGAAAGTACCTTACTACCCTCATTTATATAAACAAAAGACTAGAGAGTCCCATCCAGTCAAAAGAGTTAGGGTTTTGGTTGAGTACCTCATCTTCTCATTCTCTCTCTCTTCCAGCTCAAATATTTCTTTTCTTTTTTCTCTCTCTACCTTAACCGGAATTGGGTGATCGGACATGAAATTAGTTTCTTCGGAAACGAAGTCCGACCGTTGAACTACCGGTATGCTTTCATCTTCATCTTCTTTAATGCTGCATCTTCTTTAATGTTTCATCTTCTTCTTCTTCTTTAATCTTCATCATCATACAATCATAAGTTTTTTTCATGGTGTTTTAGAATAAAGAAATTAAATTTTAGATCTAGAGATTTTAATCTCCGTTAATGAGGTATTTCATGATGTTTCTTTATTTAATGATGTTCAATCTTCTTATAAGATTTTTGAGTTTTACTTCTACATTCTCTAATTTCTTTAACAAGGTAAAATCCATTATACAGTTTTTTGTTCCAAGAAACTAAAAAGTACAAAGTTAGATCTATTTTTCGGTTTCTCTCTCTAGAAATTACGTTTTAGCAGATGTTGATGTTTAACAGACAAATTGTCAGGTGTTCTAAGCATTTTAGAATATGTTGTTCGTTAAGGGGTTCTGTTTCACACATTTAGGGGTTTGTTGATGATTTTGGGAGTTTTACTTGGTAACAAAAACTATTGTTCTTCGTTAAGCATTTTGGGAGTTTTTGAGACATTTACAGCTATGTTGAAGACATTTGGGATTCTGTTTCAAACATTTAGGGTTTTGTTGTTGATTTTTGGGTGTTTACTTGGTAAAAAAACTTTTGTTCTTCGTTAAGCATTTTAGGAGTTTTGGAAAAAATTAAAGTT
>BEHA01050306.1:170009-217998 GCA_002897215.1 Eschscholzia californica subsp. californica | reverse complement strand
TTGTTTAATGTATATTTTTGCTCTTCATATTCGGGATTCATTCTGAATGAGTATGCCTTTGACATTTTCCACTACTTTTAAACATTTTTAGAAATGCTGATAACATTCGCTTTAATGTCTCGAACATTTTTCTATATTCCTACTGCATATAATCATTTGTTCATTCCGCTTGCAGAATTTTCATCTATGGAACCGGATAAAGCACCTGCTACTTCTCAAAATAATGATAAGAAAAGCTAGTTTGTGAATCGTGTCGCGCCCAATTGTAGTTGTCATTCTTCCGTATGTCTCCAACATGAATTAGAATGTTTGCATATGTTGCTTATTTGTCTTAGATTCTCTTATTTTTGTCTATGAATTTTATATATTGTTCCAAACATTCTAACTCATGTTGTTTAGTGAATGGATCCTTACATGGCTAACTCTTATTTTATAAATTTCCACCTCACCCCTCTCTCTCTCCACCTCATCTCTCTCTACACCTCATTCTCCCTCTTCTCTGAATAAAAGAAAAAAACTCTAGACTCTTTCTTTCTCCATCTCTTCAGTCTTTATCTATCCCTTTCTCTATCTCTAGAGTCGTTTCTCTAGATTCCCTGTCTCTCTCTCGGTGAAGACCCGATGAAGATCCACGAGGTTACCCCTCTCTCTCAACAGAGGTAAGGTACCCTCACCAGGTTTCGTCTCTCTATCTCTCTCAGTCCCCCTCTCTCTCTCAGTCCCTCTCTGGATCGGTTTCGGCTCTCTCTCTCTAATAGATCGGTGTGAAACTCTCTCCGTATCCGACGAGGGTTCACAGATCTGATTTGTGTCGTGGTGGTAGTCGTGGTGGTAGTTGACGTGTTCTTGTTGTGGTGTATGGTGCTGGCGGTGGTTTGGACGAAAGTGATGGTGGTGTTGTCTGTGGATGTTGTCTTGGGTGGCAATGTTGTGAGGCGGTGGTTTGGTCTATGGTGGTCGTGGTCTATTTAGTGGTTTGAGCTTGTGGTGATTTTGTGGTTTTTCTCTAGTGGTGGTGGTGGTTTTCTGGTGGTGATGCTGGTGGTGGTGGTTTTCTAGTGGTGATGCTGGTGGTGATGCTGCTGGTGGTTGTGTTTTGGTAGTGGTGGTTTGGTGGTGATGGTGGTGGTTTTCTGGTGGTGCCGGCGGTGGTGCTCTTGTTTGGGGCAGTGGTGAAATATTTTAATGTGAAAGATTTTTCTTAATTACAGGGGTATAATCGCCATCTGACACTTTTTAGCAGTTGGACCCCTATTTCAGACTTGTTTTGAAGTCTGAAATATGTGGTCTCTATTTCAACCAATCAGACCAGGTCTCACTTCAGACCAGGTCCCAATTCAAACCAGATTTTCAGAATTCCTTAAATTAAAAAAATAGACATCTAAAATCTGAATTGACACTCAATTCAGATTTCAGATCTGAAAAAAATGAAAAAACAAACAGCACCTTAGTCTTCATACCTGCACTTTTGACCATCATCCATTATTTTCGACCACCACCATTTCTATCTCCTTCTCTTTTCTCTCTCTCCCTTTCTCTCTCTCTCTCTCTCTCTCTCTCTCTCTCTCTTCGCTGGAACAAGCAATCTGGCACTGCAAAACATGTTTAAAAGGGACGGGAAAAACATCCTTAATGAGGTATAATCTGTCCCAAGTCCGTATTAGGACAACTTAACATCTGTCGCTACCACTGGTGTCTCAAATATTGTTAGTGACAGATATAACGAGATAGATATTATCCAAATAATTATTAGAGATTGATTACTTCCGTCACAAAAAATTAGGGACAGTATAGAACGACACTAGTCATTATTTTTCATGAAATAATATTTGGGACAGTCACATCCCACTTCAAAAAAATTATCACAAAAGTAAATTTTGATACATTGATTACATAGCGGGTAATGTTTAAACTAAAGGTTCTTTAGGGTTACAACATGTAAGACTACAAGAGTAAGGTGTAACATGAGTTTAAGAAAGAGTTAAGTCTAAATGTAATTAGGAGTGGTTAATAATTCACATGTTAGTTAATCATTATTTAGCTAACTTTATTAATAAAGAGAAGTTTGTAACTCTAATTCAATAATTCAATACAATCAAACTTTTTTCTATTTCATTTCTTACATGGTATCAGATTAGGTTTGATCAAAACCCTAAAATTTCATCTAAATTTTTCTTTAAAATCATAGAATCTCCATCATCTTCATCTTGTCGGTCTTTCTCCTCTGCTTCAACTTTTTTTTTTCTTCCAATCTCAAATACATCTACCTTTTTTCAACAAAAAAAAATACATCTAACTTTGTAGCAGAAAGACTTGATGAATCAAATTTTCTGATCTGGAAAGACTAGATTGAAACTGTTCTTATCAGCACAGATTTATATGGCTATGTCGATGAATTGATTGAAGAAGTTGCTCATCAAATTGTCATTGATGATAAAACACTAACCAATCTTGATTATTCGATTTTGAGGAAGAATGATAGTTTTGTGAAATCTTCTCTCAAATGCACCTTATCTCACTCCATCTCATTTGATGTACTTGGATTGAAAACCTCTTTTGAAATTTAGAATTATCTTGAACTTAACTTTCTTGAAGAATTTGAAGCTAAGAAAACTCAACTTCTAAATCAATTTCATCGAATTTGGAACGCAAATTTGTTCATTTCTTAATACCTTTGTCAAAACAAAGGTGTTGTTCATTATCTTAATACTATCAACGACAAGGCAAGTGATTCCGAGCTTGTACGCATTACGTTGAACGGATTGAATAAGGAATATTATCAGTTTGTTATCATAATGAATCATCGTTCCACTGCTCGAATTTCTTTTACTGAATTATGTTCACGCTTAATTCATCATGAACAATGGCTTGCTGATCATGCTGATTCTGAGGAATATTCTAATAATGTTGTTTTTTATTTTGATTCCTCTTCAAAAAGATCTTAGAATAGTAGATCCAAAAATAAAATGCCTGGTCCACGAAACATCAGATCTGGAACTATAAAATTTCTAGAGAGAGAAAGTATGATGGTTGTCCACATAAAAATGAAAGCATGATGGTTATTGGCTTAAGAATTTTGATTGTACACCCAATATCAGTTGTCCACGTAGAAATTTGGGTTGTCCATCTATTGGTCACCTTGTCTTAATACTATTCCAGCTAGCATTGCTACATCCTTCTAATATAGTGGGGTCTCCTTTAAAATGTAAATCATAATCTATGGTTCCCTTCAGGTAACTTCGCACTCTAGAAATTGCTTTCCAATGCTCTGGTCTTGGATTATTAGTAAATCGACACAATACAATGACAGCGTAGGCTATGTCAGGTCTAGTGCAGATCATCACTTACATCAGACTACCTATAACACTAGCATACTCATGTTGAGCTTGCGCACAACCAGTATTCTTCAGTTTTTTAGTACTGGGATCCATTGGAGTTAGAGCTGGTTTATGATCAAAGTGATCATGCCTTTTCAGGATCTTCACGATGTAATGTGTTTGACTTAAAGCCACTACATTATCCTTTCTCAGAATTCTAATTCCAAAGATAACATCAGCCACCCAAGATCCTTCATATCAAACTTAGATGACAAGAAATTCTTTGTTTCTTCAGCAGAAGATAAATCAGTTAAAAAATGAGCATATCGTCAACATACAAACAAATAAATGCACAACTATTCTTATCTACATTACAGTAAATACACTTATCTGCATCGTTGACGACAAACTCATTCGATCGGACAATATGATCAAACTTTTCATGCCATTGCTAAGGCGCTTGCATCATACCGTAAAGAGATTTTACCAACTTGCAAACTTTCTTTTCTTAGCCTAGAGAAATAAATCCTCTAGGTCGTTCCGTATAAACTTCCTCCTCTAAGTCACCATTTACAAAAGTCGTGTTCACATCCATTTGATGAATAACTAAATGGTGAACTGAGGCAAGGGCAATCAACACACAAATTGAGGAGATACATGCCACTAGTGCATAAGTATCGAAATAATCAATATCATGCCTCTGTTTAAAGCCTTAAGCAACTAATCTCGCTTTAAACTTATTTATGGAACCATCGAGATTTAGCTTCTTCTTAAATATCCACTTACATCCTGTAGGTTCAACCCTAGGAGGTTAATCAGACAATACCCAAGTTTGGGTTGACAAGATAGAATTCATTTCATCATTTATAGCTTCTTTCCAGAAACTAGAATATCTAGAATTTATAGCTTCAGAAAAGCTAATCGAATCATTAACAATATTCAAAACAAACTTTGTAATGTCTGTCACTTCAATTCTATCACCTTCTACTAAATAAATGATGAAGACAGGACCGAATGAACGTTTTGTTCTAGCCCTCTTACCCATCATTGGTTGTAATTCAGGTGGTTCAAGCGTCCTAAGCGTGTCCGGGCCTGCCAGAACACCTTGTTTTTAAATTTTTCAAAACCCCTCCCCCCTATTTTATTTGTGATTCCAACTGCTGAAAATTCGTGATACAACACCCGAAATTCAGATTTTGGAAACTCTTTTCAAAAATCTTAAACACTTCAAATCTTTTTTTCAAAAAACAAAAATTAAGGTTTTAATCCATTGAAACTCTTTCAAAACCTATTTGATTACGCCTAAATCTCATTCTAATTAATCAAATTGATGTCCCCAAAACTATTCGAACTTATCTATCTAATGAAACAAGTCTGAATCTAAATTGTTTTTAGCAAAAATTAGTTTGTGCAAGAGGCTCTGACGCCACTATTGGGTTATTGTGTCTCTTAGTGTTATAAGCGGAATCTCAAACGTCTAGTACGTCTAATACTAGTTTCCAGGATCACATGCAAGCTCTTTCCGGGGCTCCCTTTCGGGCCTGGTTCTTTCTATTTCTATCCGGATTCTTTACGAATTCTTTGGGTCTATCAAACTGGATATAATCCATCTATTTGCCAAGCTCCCACTAGTCATTTCTCTCCTTTCAAGCCAACGCTCTTCGGTGTAACCCGTTGTGGGATCAGGTCTATTTTAGCCGCGAATTACCGAAGTGATTCGACGATCGTGGTTGCCTTCTAGCTAAGCATTACGATCCCTAATTCGACCGAACTAGATGATCTTCCATATTAAGTCATCGTAATCCTATTCGACAAATTGCACGCGTTGCCATCTTGGTCGAAGGACACTCCTTCAGAAGGAAATTCCTTCAGACTGAATGGACATATCCTTCCTCTTTGATATATTTTTTTACTTTTTTGAAAAGAACCTTTCAATTGATAGATTATAATAGTTTGTACAAAGATAAATGTCAAAAAAGGGGACTAAAAAGTAATACAAATTAACTAAGTGTTAACGACAAGATTTGGCGTCGGTTCTCGACCAGAAGGCATTGTAGCTAGCATGTGGGCCGCACTGTTACACTCGCGAGGGCAGTATTTTAATTGTATATAAGTGGTATAGAGAATACCACGTTGTTATTCAATTTGATCTTCTAATCTCCATGGGGCGAGCTGGTGACCGTCGGGTTTTAATCCAACGAGTGACATTGAACAACTATCGATTATCAAGCTCTCGAGCCCTAGATTGTTCGCAATTGAAACCATAGAGTGATGCCTTGCAACTCACTATGAAGCGTCGATTTTGGCTCGAACTGTCGTTGTAGACTGTCGATGGAAGGGATAATTCTGACCGTCTATATCTGTTGGGAGATTGATAGAGATCACATCCAACATCTGAGAGACGAACCCTCTCTCCACTTTAGTTCAAACACAAAGAGGAGAAAAAAAATATTTGGCCGAAAGAATTTGTTGCTTAAGAAACTGTTGATTTTTTTGTTCGGAAACTTTATCTTCCACAATCATTTTTGTCACCGATGAAAAATCCGAGAGAAGTAATTAGACTAGAAGCATAAGGGAGTTTTGGGAACATATGTAAAATTAGAACAAAAATCTGATAGAACCATTAATTAGAGGTTTTGAACGAACATTCCAAAATTGGGCCCAAAATGTGAGCTCAATCCATTGTTGCCGAGAAACTGAAGGCATGTCCACGGAGTCAGAAGGGTAAGCGATAATTCCGAAATGCCCTTATTTTTTCGAAATTTACGGAAGTGCCATCGAAAAACTTCCGGGTAACGCCAAATTTTCTGAAAAATAATCTGATGCACCTGACGTCAAATCGTGTACTTTCCACGGATTTACAGAATTGTCATCAAAAAATTTCCGGGAAACGCTAAATTTTTTCCAGATTTATTATTTCTTTTTTTATTTTCTCCCACACATATTTCTCTCTCCAACCTCAACTGATTTTTCTCTCTTTAAAAGGTGGCTAATACGCGGATAACCGTTTTTCTTATATGGACAACTATTTCGGGCCCGATGCGAGTCAACTATGCTTGACTTAGTTGACTTTGATTTAATAAGGGGACAACTCCATAAAGTCTTAAATACTAATAATTAGTAACTTGTGGACTACTAACAAAAATAATAGTTAAAGATTGAAAACCTAAACTGTCTTCTTCTTCATCTTCTTCCTTCTTCTTAGTCTTATTCTTCTTTCTTCACTTCTACTAAAAGTAAACTGTAGTTTCTACCATTTTTTTTTATCAAACTCTAGATGGATGAAGAAGACAAAATCTCTTCTTAGTCTTATTCTTCTTTCTTCACTTCTACTAAAAGTAAACTGTAGTTTCTACCATTTTTTTTTTATCAAACCCTACATGGATGAAGAAGATAAAATCCCTCAATCTGCACCTAAAGAAGTTTTTCCTGGCGTTTCTATAATCGAGATTAATGACACTGATGAGGTAAAACAGAACATAACTTGGACGAAAATCTGGCAAAATCGGACAATTTTCCGATTTGCGTAGTAACTTAGCTTCTGTTATGCCATATTTTCGCAGAAAACCGACGAAAATATTGCATAACAGAAGCTAAGTTGCGACGAAAATCTGGAAAGTTTTCTGATTATGCTAGATTTTCGTCGCAAGTGATGTTCTGTTATGCCATATTTTTGCACAACCAGAATTACCAGATTCATCTTCCTCTTCACCATCGTTTTCAGAGTCGGAAGCAACAGATCCATCTTCGTCTTCCACATCTTCTCTGATTTTCTCTGCCATCAGTACTATCTTCTTCTTCATGGTTGGTTTTAGAGTTTTAGGGTTCTAACCTTTGTCTTTGGGAAGATTCTACAACAACTCCCTTGCCTTTGTTTGATACCATAACCACCAATGCTTCTCCAAGGATTTTCTCTCTCTAGAAATTTGGTTGATGATGAAGAACAAGTAATAGAAGAGATGAAGACTAAATTAACCTAGGGTTTATGGAGAAAGAGAGAGGTCATCAAATAATACATCTGATTCTAAGAGAACTTGAGTGAAAATAATAGAGAGTTGTCCCCTTAGAAACTGATGTCCATATAAAAATTTAATTTTTTTGCATTGTCCACATAAGATAGTTGTCCATATAAGAAAAACGGTTGTCCACGTATTGGCCACCCTTTAAAATTATTTTTCTGTTTTTTTCTCTCTCCAATTCCTATTTTCTCTCTAATTCTCTTTCTAGATTTTTCTTTACAAACTTGTCATTTCTTTCTCATTCAAATTTCAACAGATTTCTTTCTCTTTTCATTTTATTTCTCCAGATTTTCTACTTTTTAAATTTAAGTTTTCCTCATTTTTGGTAGTTTTTCACTGAGTTTCCATATATTTTTTGGTAGTTTTCCATTGATTTGATTCTCTCTGTATTTTTTCTTCTTTTAAGGTGTCGTTTGGTCCGCAAAAATTACTGACTTCATTTGAGTTAAAATTTGACTTTCTTTTAAAGTTAAAATTTATAGCTTTTGACTTCAAAGTAAAGTAACTTTTTTTGAGACATGCATGAATTTTACTTGACAAATTTCTTTTTGTCTATCTCCGCTCCACTATCACAACTAAACTTCTACCATACCATTCTACCCCCACCACCGCCACAACAAGCATTGCACCTCCCCCACCACCCTACCTCAACTACCACCACCACACCACCACGGTACCTTCACCATCACCACCACCACCACCACCACCACCACCGTACCTTCACTGCCACCACCACCACCGTACCTTCACTGCCACCACCACCACCACCATACCTTCACCACCAACACGGTACCTTCACCACCACCACCACCATACCTCCATCATTATCGTCTACATATCTTATCCACCATCACCATACCACCATAACTCCGTCATTATCACTCACGTACCTTATCCACCACCACCACCACCGTATCCCAACCACCACCGTACTTCCACCATCACCACCACCATACGTCCACCACCATCGCCACCATCATACTTCCACCACTACCCATACCTCCACCACAACCACCACCGCTGCCACCATCATACCTCTACCACCGCCACCATCAAACCTCAACCACCACCGCACCCCATAACCATATCTTCATGGAACGGCACCACCACTACCACTACTTCGTATACGAGAGTAATCGTGAAAATCATAACGATTAAAATCAAGTATCTCTATCAGAAAGAAAAATAAAATTATCAAAAGTAAATTGAGTTACCAAACTAACTTTTTGACTTTTTTACTTATAAGTAATATTTTTTCCCAAATATACTTTTGAAACTTGTTTACTTTTGTAAAGCAAAAGAACTTCTACTACAAGCAAAAGTACTTCTATTTTTGGTTGCCAAACGACACCTAAACACATTTTCTCTCTCCAATCTTAACTTATTTCCTTCTCTCCAAACATTCTCTCCTTATATGATGGACAATCATAGGACATTCCTTACAAAACATAAATTATTTTCAAGGAAATTTTATAGGACATTTTTCTTTGTATTGTACATTTTTTTATTTACTGGACACTTTTGTACTGAGAATTATCATGTGTACCGGGAATTGTTTTATGTACTAGCCATTTGGTTATGTACTAGACTCTTTTGTATTGGAATTTCTTTGTGTACTGAGAATTGTTTTATGTACTAGCCACTTGGTTATGTACTAGACACTTTTGTACTGGGAATTTTCTTGTGTACGGAGAATTGTTTTATGTATTAGCCATTTGGTTATGTACGAGACACTTTTGTACTGGGAAGTTTCTTGTGTCTCGGGAATTGTTTTATGTACCGGTCATCTGATTATGTACTAGACACTTTTGATACTGCGAATTTTCTTCTGTACCGGGAATTGTTTTATGTACTGACCATTAGGTTATGTACGAGACACTTTTTGAAACGAAAGTATAGAAAAATTTGTTTCCAACTTTAAACCAATTTCTTTATTTATTTATTTTGTTTCAAAATCTTTCCATATTTATTTATTTATTTTCTTTCCAACTTTGAACCAATTTCGAATTTTTCTCTCAAACGTTCTAGATTTTTTTCTTTTTTCTTTTTTTATTTTCAGATTTGTCTCCCCAATCTCAACAGATTTCTTTCTCTTTAAAAATATTTTTCTGTTTTAATAGATTTTTCAGAAGTTGATAATCTTTTAAAAAGATAGAGAGGGCAATAATATAATCAATTTTGAAAGATTTGTACAGAAGGAAGAATAAATAAGAACTTTTAGAGAGAGAAAGTGTTGGAATCGGAGTCAATTGTGACTCGAACCGACTCGTCAAACTCAGAAACGGAAAGCGCCATTGCGTTCGTCTCGTCGAGCTCTTCCATTTAGAGCCAAGAATCACTCAAATCCGATTCCGGATGAATGAGAAATTTAAGTTTAAAGTTTAGACGAAGATCGGTTGGAATAGGGACTAAAACGTCGAAACAGATAAAGTTAAATTGGGGGCCGTTTGAGCAAAGCGCGCACATCTTACGGATGGCGTTCAATGTGCGGGATCTTACCAGATCCAACGGCCGCGCACATGGAGCTTTCGGGACCGCTTCGGGCATAACGCGGAAGCGTTGGATCCTTGCGGATCCAACGGTCCGCGTTCACCCCGCGTCGGGACAGAGGTGGGATTTCGCTAGATTCCCATCCAACGGCCATCTTGACCATCTGTTGGGCACGATTTCTGGACGGTGACTCTCCATCTAAAGGCTGCCGTTCACTCCGAGTTTTTTAGCCAAATCTGATGGCCCAGAGCTCACCCGAAATTTCCAGTTAATTAACCAACTCATTTCTAAGAGTTGTGTCCCAAAAACTAAGGGTTTTGTCCCAAAAAACCAAGAGATATGTCCCAAACAAATGTACCTATTCAATTCCTATATAAACCCACCAAACCCACTTCATTTTTCATCAATTCATTTCATTCTCTTCTTCTCTTCCCTTCTAACAATTAGAGGTTCTGGTTTGTCTAGAATATCGAATTAGGAAATATTTCTAGAGGTTCTGGTTAGACTAGAATATCTAGAAAAAGGAAGAAAGAAGTTTCGGGTAAAGTTTGAATTTCCAAAGCATCTAGAAGATCATCAATTCATTTCATTCTCTTCTTCTCTTCCCTTCTAACAATTAGAGGTTCTGGTTTGTCTAGAATATCTAATTAGGAAGTATTTCTAGAGGTTCTGGTTAGACTATAATATCTAGAAAAAGGAAGAAAGAAGTTTCGAGTGAAATTTGAATTTCCGAAGCATCTAGAAGATCATCAATTCAATTCATTCTCTTCTTCTCTTCCCTTCTAACAATTAGAGGTTCTGGTTTGTCTAGAATATCTAATTAGGAAGTATTTCTTGAGGTTCTGGTTAGACTAGAATATCTAGAAAACGGAAGAAAGAAGTTTCAAGTGAAATTTGAATTTCCGAAGCATCTAGAAGATCATCCGCACTAGTCCAAGAGCTCATAATACTTACAAAGGTTCGTCTACTTTCAGAATAAAGAAGTACCATCTTAAAACTCTGAAAGGAAAGTCGTTGTATCCCGAAGGCATACACCCTAACGTTTGGTACTGTTACGGGGGTGTAAAATGTCTTAAGGAAAGAGAATTTATTCTTGCCTCGACTCCATTAACATCTATCTCGGTTAGTCCGAAAGAAGGAATATTGATAAATTATTATTCTTTAATAGTTTATCTCTCTATAAGTTAGAGATAGGAAACTTTGTCTAAATCAAGCCAAGACAGAGAGGAATCGACTTATCGATTAATAACCAGAGAACAACAATCTTAAGACATTTTATATAACGATTATTTCTCTGGTTATAAGATTTTGATCTGGGTTACTTTCTGTATGTTTCAGAAAAAATGGCAAGAACAAGAACAACCCTACGGGTTCTTCAGCCTAACACCACATACGTGAAAAACCAGAGAAGTTCAAGGGAACTGAATTCGCTCTGAAGCGGAAGCGTCCGTCTCAAAATAGAGGAGTGTCGAGGAAAAGGCAAAGGCTTGTCGAATGCTACAAATGTAGAAAGCGGGGCCACCTAGCCAAAGATTGTCACTCCACATATGGCAATCAAGGGGAAAAGGTTGAACAATCTTCATTTGTAAAAAATACCGAAAATCAGAATCACTGTCTTATGACTACTGAATTCGAAAAGATGTTTAAGATACTTCATAAGATGAACCTCTGTGCAGAGGCACATGAAGATAACCTGGTTAACAACCAGAGATGGTGGGTCGAAACTAGGGCAAGTTGTCACATCTGTAGTGACAAAAGCCTATTCACTTCCTATACGGAGGTAGCCGAAGGACAGACCTTATTCAAGGAAAACGGCTCGACCACACAAGTCAAAGGAAAGGGGGAGATCGTGTTAAAATTCACTTCAGAGATAGAAGTGACTTTGATGTTGTAGAGATTTGCCATTTTAGATTACAAATAGTGAGACAAAAAGAAAGCCTGTCACATGTAGGAACCAAATAGTACTTAGCCCATTTTAAATGAATTAAATAGGGCAAAATGGTTATTATTCCCTTGAAGGAGGGTACATTGAATCGACAAAACCTATTTAAACGACAAACTGGAAAGAAACACTCAGTAAGATTATTAGCTAGTGTAGTGATTCATCATGGAAAATGTCTTACTACTTCTTCTCCTTGCAAGCATAATTGTAGTTTCCCATGCTTCCTTTCATGGAGGAGTTCCCTTACCAATAAACCTACTCCGGGTACAATCTGGCTCCGGAGGTCACCACCTTGAAGGTATCTCATGCCTTAGTTGGCGTCTCGCGGTAGAGACTAACAATATTCGTGACTGGAGAACAGTCCCCCTCGAGTGCAAAGACTACGTCGGTCATTACATGCTCGGCCATCTCTACCGTAAGGATTCTAAAGTTATTACGGATGAGGCGGTGAAATATGCCCAAAGCCTGAATCGCTCTGGAGACGGCAAAGAAACTTGGGTTTTCGATGTCGACGAGACGACCTTGTCTAATCTACCTTATTATGCTGTTCATGGATTTGGGTATTCATTTTCTTCTCTGAGATCCCAAGCAACTTTCATACTTGTACCTATTTTAACTTTTCTTTTTTGGTTGCTAGTGTACCTATTTTAACTTGTGATCCTTGTAATGTTTATTTCAGAGCTGAACTGTATAATGCGACGACATTTGATGCATGGGTGGACACCGGAAAGGCACTGGCATTACCAGAAAGTCTTAAACTGTACAGGATCTTAGTTTCATTAAAGTTCAAGATTGTCTTCTTAACAGGAAGAGTTGAGAAACGAAGACCAATTTCAGAGAAAAATCTTAAAGCAGTTGGATATCAAAAGTGGGAGAAGCTCATTCTAAGGTATGTCCCATAAGCAAAGGCGAAATAAAAATTACTTCTACATATGATGGCTGGTATATTTTTCATTTAATGAATAGAAGCAGTCATTCACTATTATATCGATCTTATAAGCAATTAGATATGAACGATCTAGACTGTTCTTTTACCTGAATGACTCAGCAAGTTAAAGATTTTGTCAAAATCTTTTGTACACTAAGCATTTCCCCTATGTTTTTTCTTATTGATATTGTGTCTGCTGCAGACAACCGTCGGATTCGGGTAAAACTGCACTAGTATACAAATCAGAACAAAGAGCCAAACTTGAAAAACAAGGGTACAGAATTGTTGGCAATGTTGGAGATCAATGGAGTGATATTTTGGGAAGCAACCAAGGCAGTCGGACCTTCAAATTGCCTGACCCTATGTATTACATTAGTTAATCATTTTTTTCTTTGAATTAATGATTCATCCTAATTGTCTTAATCGAAGTAAGAAGTTGTCTTGATTATTGCTTATGGTGGTAACATAATTTAATAAAATAATAAGAATTTTGCTGGATATTTTTTTTTATTATCGATCTTTGTTACACTCATTGCGTGATAAACACGTCTATTCATATTTTTATCATTTTATGGGTCTCTCTCATACTTGAAACCATTGTCCCAGGGAATTAACAAAAGTTGAAATTACGGGAGGTCAGAATACATACAAAGGAGTTATGAGTCTTATGAGAAGACAATACGTGCTTTAACCTTTTACAATTATTTTACAAATACTTGACGCGCGGATTAATCATCCACTAGCTAGTGCCGTGAATTTATAAAACACCTCGTTCAAATCTTGGAAGAAAATCAAAAGTTCAACAGGAGAATTAAGTCCATATTTCTTGCTGAAAAGTATTGAAACAGATTTTTCAGTTCAAAATGGGTGAAATGTAAGTTATTCCTTCATATGATTTTTCCATCCTAATAGTTGGAGCTGGTGGTCCATCAAAATGTCAAGAATATTACATTTAAACAGTATGAGCCAATACTTAGGTGTCGTTTTGGCAAACACAAGTAGAAGGAAAAGTACTTTTACCTTGCGAAAGTAAAAAAATATCAAAAGTATATTTAACGCAATAGTTGTTTATAAGTAAGAAAAAGTCAAAACGTTAGTTTAGCACCATAATTTACTTTCTAACTTGATTTTTCTTTTCCCGTAGAGATGGTTCACTTGAAGTTTACTCATACTATTTCATGATGACTATTGTGACAAAGGTGGAGGTGGTGGTAGTGGCGGTGGTTGATTGTGGTGTTGAGACAAAATGGTGTTTATTGAGATATGGAAGATATATTAGATATGGTGACTACTAATATACAAGATATGGAAGATATCGGAAGATACAAAATATATGAGACGGGTCGAGATGAAGAGATCCGACGATAAAAGAAGAGACCAAGATATATGAAGATCAGAAATATATGAAGATCAGAAGATATATTCATATATTCAAGATATCTCTTATATTGTATTATTTCCTAAGTTTAGTTAGGAAACTTAGGAAACTAGATAACCCGAATCACTCTATAAATATGAGTTGGGTTACAGAGTTTAAATTATCGAGTTATCGAGTTATGTAACCGATCAACCCCACATACAATTGTATGTGGTGATTATTAGTAATGAAAGTATTTCTCCGTGGATGTAGGTCATGAGTATTCGACTGAACCACGTTAAACATTGTGTCTTCATTTTATGTTTATCTATCCGATTGTATATTAATCGTGACTTTATCATATCTCCGATTACATATTAATCGTGAATATAACAGTGTTTGTTGAGGTGTGGTAGCATTGAAGGTGAAAAATATGACGGTTTTGGTATGTTGATATGGTGGTAATGGCGATGGAGGTATGGTGGTGGAAGTATGGCGATGATGATGGTTATGGAAGTATGACGATAGTGGTGGTGCAAATATGGAGGTATGAAAGTGAAAGTATAATGGTAGTTGTGGTGGAAGTATGGTCGTGGGGGTAGTGGAGGTATGGTGGTGGTCTGGTTTAGGTGTGGTTGTAGAGATGAAGTGGTGACGGTGGTAATGGAGGTACAATAGTGGTGTTTGAGGTGTTGTGGTGGTTATGGTTTGGTGGTGGTGGATGTGCCACAACGGTGGTGGTGGAGGTGCCACAACGGTGGTGATTGAGGTATGGTGGTGGTGAAAATTTTATTTTGGTAGAGCCGACGTAAACAAGAAAAAAATATTGTCAAGTAATATTCATGTATATGTTGAACTTAAATAACTTTACTTTGAAGTCAAAAGCAAAATGTTTCGAACTTCAAAAGAAAGTCAGTTTTAACTTAAGTCAGAAGTTTTTCCGTTACCAAATTAACTTTTTAACGTTTTTACTTAAATATGTAAAAAGTTACTTATTTTTGTATTGCCAAACGACATCTAAATAATTTTTCTTCTCTTTCCTCTTCCTCTCTCTTCTTTTCTCTCTCTCCCTTCTGTAAGAGTTTAACCCAGACGAAGAAATAACCTCTTTGTGTGTAAAATCAGAAGGCAAATTGCGTTAAACCCCATATCTAGGAAATGTTTTTCGAGAAAAAGGGTTATCTCCTTTGTCGGATAGAGAGAGAGAAGGAAAGAGAATTAAAGAGGGAAGAAAAAACATAGAAAAATATATATATATATATATATATATATATATATATATATATATAGAGAGAGAGAGAGAGAGAGAGAGAGATAATTTTGTCATTTCGCTTTAACTTCCAATAAAGGTCAGCCGACGATGTGTGCCAAAGAAGAAGAGGTGAATTAGAGATTAGAGTACGTGAAGTAGGGGAGAGAAAGATGTGACGAACAAAAATGTGCGAGAAGAAATTTAAGTTTGTTCCTTTTTTTTTAGTGAATGAAGAAACTTAAGTTTAAGAAACATAAGAGTAAAACGGGAAAAAGTCATCGGGGAGCTTGGAGGCCGAACAAATTATTGGATACAATTGGAGACCAAAACTGTTAGTTGACGACAAATTACGGGTCAAAATAAAATTAACCACAAAAGAAATAAGGAAGATTAAAACCTTACCCCAACTTTCCCAAGAAATAAAGAATTAAGGAATATTTGTTCACTACAAACATTATTTCTTCACCCTAAAAGGGGAATCTTATAATTCACCCTAAAGGGACAAATTACGGCCTCACGGACTTTCACCTAACAACTGCCTGTTAAGAGATTGTGGCCAATAGGGGGAATCTTATAATTCACTACAAATATTATTTCTCGATTAGTGATAATTCTGATCATTGTCATATATGTCGGAAGTAATTAAAAGGATGCTTATTCTTTACCCTAAGGCTGTCTACGAGAATGGATAATCATAAAAAAGTTTCATTCAGATTGAAGATCTTTTCAGTTAATTTTTAATTTGATTTCACTGCAGCTTTCCAGATGAGATCCATGTGGGTTCCGGATTGGGCCCACTTGCAATGTTTATGTTGGGATGGAAGTTCATGTATTTGAAAAAGTTGCCCATCTAAGGCATAAAATACTCACACAAGAGAAAAGACCTTGCTCCACTAAATTTAACTTTTCCAACAATTGTATTTTGGGTAAAAATCTGGACTTGTCTCTTTTTTTATTACTTATAGGTATTGTTTGTTTTTTTTTCAATCTAAATTTGAATTGGCTGAACCTGAATTGGCTGAATCTGAATTGGCTGAACTGAATTGTTATAAAAGGTAGACGTTTGTTTTCTAAATCTGAGTTATTAGATTTGAATTTAAACTTTGACATTTGTACTCTTATTTAATATTGTTAACCCTAATTTCTACTTCTCATTCTCCCTCTTCTCTGAATAAAAGAAAAAAAAACCCTAGACTATTTCTTTCTCCATCTCTAAAGTCTTTATCTCTCCCTTTCTCTGTCTCTAGAGTCGTTTCTCTAGAATCCATGTCTCTCTCTCGGTGAAGACCCGATGAAGATCCACGAGGTTACTGTCTATCTCTCAGTCACTCTCTCTCTCCAACGGAGGTATGGTACCCTCACTAGGTTTCGTCTCTCTATCTCTCTCAGTCCCCCTCTCTCTCTCAGTCCCTCTCTGGTTCGGTTTTGGCTCTCTCTCTCTCCCTAATAGATCGATGTGAAACCCTCTCCAAATCCAGCGAGGGTTCACAGATCTGATTTGTGTTGTGGTGGTAGTTGTGGTTCTTATCGTGGTGGTAGTTGACGTGTTCTTGTTGTGGTGTATGGTGGTGGGCTGATTTGTGGTGTATGGTGGTGGCGGTGGTTTGGACGAAAGTGATGGTGGTGTGGTATGTGGATGTTGTCTTGGGTGGCGGTGTTGTGAGGCGGTGGTTTGGTTTATGGTGGTGGTGGTCTATTTAGTGGTTTGAGCTTGTGGTGATTTTTTGGTTTTTCTCTAGTGGTGGTGGTGGTTTTCTGGTGGTGATGCTGGTGGTGGTTGTATTTTGGTAGTGGTGGTTTGGTGGTGATGGTGGTGGTTTTCTGGTGGTGCCGGCGGTGGTGCTCTTGTTTGGGGCAGTGGTGAAATATTTTAATGCGAAAGATTTTTCTTAATTACAGGGGTATAACCACCATTTGACACTTTTTAGTAGTTGGACCCCTATTTCAGTCTTGTTTTGAAGTCTGGAATATGTGGTCTTTATTTCAACCAATTCAGACCAGGTCCCAATTCAGACCAGGTCCCAATTCAGACCAGATTTTCAGAATTTCTTAAATTAAAAAAATAAACATCTCAAATCTGAATTGACACTCAATTCAGATTTCAGATCTGAAAAAATGAAAAGACAAACAGCACCTTAGTCTTCATACCTGCACTTTTGTCCATCATCCATTATTTTCGACCACCACCATTTCTATCTCCTTCTCTCTTCTCTCTCTCTTCACTGGAACAAGCAATCTGGCACTGCAAAACATGTTTAAAAGGGACGGGAAAAACGTCCCTAATGAGGTCTAATCTGTCCCAAGTGCGTATTAGGGACAAGTTAACATCTGTCGCTACGACTGGTGTCTCAAATATTGTTAGGGACAGATATAACGAGAGATAGATATTATCCAAATAATTATTAGAGATTGATTACTTCCGTCACAAAAAATTAGGGACAGTATAAAACAACACTAGTCATATTATTTTTCATGAAATAGTATTTGGGACAGTCACATCCCACTTCAAAGAAATTATCACAAAAGTAAAATTTGATACATTGATTACATAGCGGGTAATGTTTAAACTAAAGGTTCTTTAGGGTTACAACATGTAAGACTACAAGAGTAAGGTGTAACATGAGTTTAAGAAAGAGTTAAGTCTAAATATAATTAGGAGTGGTTAATAATTCACATGTTAGTTAATCATTTATTAGCTAACTTTATTAATAAAGGGAAGTTTGTAACTCTAATTCAACAATTCAATACAATCAAACTTTTTTCTATTTCATTTCTTACATGGTATCTGATTAGGTTTGATTAAAACCCTAAAACTTCATCTAAATTTTTCTTTAAAATCATAGAATCTCCATCTTCATCTTCTCGGTCTCTCTCCTCTGCTTCAACTTTTTTTCTTCCAATCTCAAATACATCTAACTTTTTTCAACAAAAAAAAATACATCTAACATTGTAGCAGAAAGACTTGATGAATCAAATTTTCTGATCTGGAAAGACTAGATTGAAGCTGTTCTTATCAACACAGATTTATATGGCTATGTCGATGCATTGATTGAAGAAGTTGCTCATCAAATTGTCATTGATGATAAAACACTAACCAATCTTGATTATTCGATTTTGAGGAAGAATGATAGTTTTGCGAAATCTTCTCTTAAAGGCACCTTATCTCACTCCATCTCTTTTTTTTTTTTTTTGAGGTCACTCCATCTCATTTGATGTACTTGGATTGAAAACCTCTTTTGAAATTTAGAATTATCTTGAACTTACCTTTCTTGAAGAATTTGAAACTAAGAAAACTCAACTTCAAATCAACTTCATCGAATTTTGGAAGGCAAATTTGTTTATTATTAATACCTTCGTCAAAACAAAGGTGTTTGTTCATTCTCTTAATACTATCAATCAAGGCAAGTGATTCAGAGCTTGTACGCATTACGTTGAACGGATTGAATAAGGAATATCATCAGTTTGTTATCATAATGAATCATCGTTCCACTGCTCGAATTTCTTTTACTGAATTATGTTCACGCTTAATTCATCATGAACAATGGCATGCTGATCATGCTGATTCTGAGGAATATTCTAATAATGCTGCTTTTTATTTTGATTCCCCTTCAAAAAGATCTTAGAATAGTAGATCCAAAAATAAAATGCCTGGTCCACGAAACATCAAATCTAGAACTATACATAAATCTTCAAAATCTGTTAGAACTAAGTCCAATACATCTTCATTTGATTCTCAAGCTCGTACTTCTTCTTCTGTAGCTGAAGATTTTGATTCCAGTACAGTACCCTGTGGTATTTGTTATCAATGGGGCCATCTAGCTAGTAAATGCTATTCTCGATACTCTGAATCAAAGAAAAATGGTTAGAAAGTGAAAAAATGATTTCCTGGCATGACTATAAAGGATAATTCTTCTAAAGATAAACAACCAATTCAACAATTTATTGGTTGTCATATTCACACCTCTTCTTCATCGGATACATTGCCAGAGGTACCTGATATTTCATTCTCAGAATACTCTAATTTGTTCTTTGAAGAATCTATAAATACACTTTCATCATTGCATCACATAGTTGATATTATTGCTACTGATTCTGAAGATAAGCGTTTAGTCTTTGCTCTCTCAGGTACATCGTTCTCATGGTTGAATGATACTAGAGCCTCCAGTCATAATACAAATGATTCAAGTGTATTGACAAAGTCTTTTAGTTACTGCTAATTCATCTCAATTTCAACTGAAGGATGCTTTAGTAGTTTTTTCATGTTACTAGAAATCTTTTGTCTGGTGGAAAATATACAAAGGATAATTGGTATTCTATTGAGTTCTTACCTTGGGATTTTCAAATTAAAGATCTCAAAACTGGTATTATTCTTATTAGAGGATAACTTGTATCTTTTGAAACTCTCTTTTCCTTCTTCTCAGTTGGCTTTGTTTGCTATTAAAGCTCGCTACAAAATGGACGGCCTTTAGCTACGACCCTTTTGTTACGGACTCCATGATCCATAGTTATTAGTCAACATTTGCTATGATTTATGTTGTAGTCGTAGCAAATACAACTCACTAGCTACAGAATCGTCCTGCACTTGCTACACATACATCCGTAGCAAATGAGTCAGACGAAGAAATGTTTGAGAAACTGAAAAATGTGCTTTTGCTACAGCTTCTTTGTCATAGTAATTGAAGGGAAGCTACTACGACCTGTCCGTAGTTAGTGGGTATGTAACTCTCATGAAGTTTTCAGAGGAGAGAAATAAGAATGTATTAGTATCCATGTAAACTTTGTGATATTATCACTTATGAATGGAATTGGTTCCCTTGGTTTAAAAAAAAAATAGTGGCAGGTCCAAGTCACGTTAAGCGCGAAAATTTGCGCCAAAATTTTAAGGTGTCTATGGTGAAAAGAGCCAAAATGTTGGGTGCTCATTGTAGAAGAGTTCAAAAATTAGTAGTGCCCTAATCCTAAATCAAAATTAGGTCTTTTCATCTAAACTGTTGCAGAGAGAGAGAGGGAGATTTCGAGAGAGAGAGACGGTTGGATCAATTGGGTTTAGGGTTTCCTCTACTTCAATAATTATTCAATAGAAGTCATTTGGGTTAATGTAGATCAATTTTTGAGGGTGGCCAATACGTGGACAACTGTTTTCCTTATATGGACAACGCAAAAAAAATTAAATTTTTATATGGACATCAGTTTCTAAGGGGACAACTCTCTATTATTTTCACTCAAGTCCTCTTAGAATCAGATGTATTATTTGATGACCTCCCTCTTTCTCCATAAACCCTAGGTTAGTTTAGTCTTCATATCTTCTATTACTTGTTCTTCATCGTCACCTAAATTTCTAGAGAGAGAAAATCCTTGGAGAAGCATTGGTGGTTATGGCATCAAACAAAGGCAAGGGAGTTGTTGTAGAATCTTCCCAAAGACAGAGGTTAGAACCCTAAAACTCTAAAACCAACCATGAAGAAGAAGATGGTACTGATGGCAGAGAAAATCGAAGAAGATGTGGAAGACGAAGATGGATCTGTTGGTTCCGACTCTGAAAACGATGGTGAAGAGGAAGATGAATCTGGTAATTCGGGTTGTGCAAAAATATGGCATAACAAAATATCACTTGCGACAAAAATCTAGCATAATCAGAAAACTTGCCAGATTTTCGTCGCAACTTAGCTTCTGTTATGCAATATTTTCGTCAGTTTTCTGCGAAAATATGGCGTAACAGAAGCTAAGTTGCTACGAAAATCTGGAAAATAGTCCGATTTTGCCAGATTTTTGTCGCAAGTCATGCTCTGTTTTACCTCATCAATGTCATTAATGTCTATTATAGAAACGCCCGAAAAAAAATTTTCAGGTGCAGATTGAGGGATTTTGTCTTCTTCATCCATCTAGGGTTTGATAAAAAAAAATGGTAGAAACTACAATTTACTTTTAGTAGAAGTGAACAAAGAAGAATAAGACTAAGAAGAGATTTTGTCTTCTTCATCCATCTAGAGTTTGATAAAAAAAATGGTAGAAACTACAGTTTACTTTTAGTAGAAGTAAAGAAAGAAGAATAAGACTAAGAAGAAGGAAGAAGATGAAGAAGAAGACAGTTTAGACTTTCAATCTTTAACTATTATTTTTGTTAGTAGTCCACAAGTTACTAATTATTAGTATTTAAGAATTTATGGAGTTGTCTCCTTATTAAATCAAAGTCAACTAAGTCAAGCATAGTTGACTCGCATCGGACCCGAAATAGTTGTCCATATAAGAAAAACGGTAGTCCGCGTATTGGCCACCTTTTTGAGGTTTGTTTCTTGTATTTCTGTTTATTGTTGATTTAATCTTTCAATCTCTGTTATCCTATCTGTGGGTTATCAGGGTGTGAGTCGTGTTTGATTTTAGGGTTCTTTAGCCTTGCAAGTGGAGTGGGGTATGGCATCCTACCAAGTATATTCATAACCACTCAATAAAATTTAGTGCCTAGAAACAAGAATGTTGATCTATCTACTTCCCCTCTATGTGGAGTATCATGTGTTCGGTGCCTTCTTTTGTCAAATAGCTCTTTTCTCATATCACCAACTATACACAAGATCATCTAGTATTTGTGTAACTAGTTTCAATTTTTAGCACATAAATTTTTAGTATCATGTGGTATGTGTAAACTTTGGGCCTTGTACTTTACGAATGGGCCTAATACGTACAAACCCAATAGTATGTCCCATCTAATTAACCCATTAAGTATTGGGCTTAGGAAACTCTATATCTAGTTCAAGAATGAGTTGTGTTGTCATGTTGTCTTGACACCTTATGGACTTGGTGTTTGACACATAAGATGCACTTGTCTTGTTGTCTTTACACCTCATGGTTTGTTGTCTTGACACATGGAATGTTTGACACCAATATGAATACAACTTGTTGTGGTAGGCAAGACAAAATGCAATGATGGAAATGCATTTTGTTGTAGTATAAATAGGATATAGATGTGGATGGAAAATATGCTCTTGCTCATACAAGTTCAAGCTAGAATTTCCATCTCTATAGGCTTGAAGAAAAGAAGAGGAAAGAGTATACTTGTTCATCTTTAATCAAAGAAGAAGCTTATCATCTATTATCTAAACACAACATGGAGAAAGGTAAACTACTTATCAAGAACTTGAAGTTTCATTTAAAGATAAAATATTGTTGTGATGAACATGATGTCTCTAGATCATTTTATGTCATGCGAAATTTTTTTTTCGATTACATGTTTTATCCCATGAACTCATTGTATATGTGTATATGTTTGTATAACAGTATGTGCCCTTCTTTTGTCAAATGCCTTTGTTTGTTATTCCGCCTATGATTTCTTGTTACTCATTTTTTTTGTAATTTGCTAAGGTCTGCTAAGATTTAGGGTACTTTTCAGGATTTCAAGTCGATGGTTGCTTCCTTGATTTCAAGTCTAGGGTATTTTCTTGTTAGTTTTCGTAGACTATAAGTCAAATGATATAGTTTTGTGTAGGGTATTTTCTTGTTAGTTTACGGGTAATAGATAGACGTCAAACTATGAAGTTTGAGCTCGAGCTTATCATTTTACTTTCTTTGTCTACTAAAGAGACGCACTTGTGTTTGTGAGATAGGAATTTAACTACTTAACTATCTAAACCAAGGAATGCAGATACTAATTAGTTTTATCAACCCTCCAAACTATACCTAGTTAGCTAACAGGATATATGCATGATATGTTTGATTGGAAATTGAAAGAGATCCATTGTACGATATGTTATAGGCAAAGTTCATTGTCATTTGTGTGACTCTTTACTAGTTGTGCGGTGTATGGTTTAGTAGACTTGAATTAGTTAAAGGTAGCATTCTCTTCAGTATATTTGTTTAGTATAGACTTATTTGTAGTTATGTATCGGTTCTTTCTTAAAAGCTTAACTTTTACAATGTTATGTTCCTTCTTGACTTTTTTAAAAGCAGTTGCTGAAGATGTCGTCTTATTTCAAGAATTTTCTGTGAACTTGGGTAAAGACATTTACTCAAAAGTTGTAGGACCCGATAGAAAAGGGCAGCGGAGTGTTGTGGGACCTAGAATGAAATTTGACATGGTTCATCAAAGTGCTTCTAGTAATATCAAGAGGACTTCTTGAATTCTTTCAGCTATTTCTCCGACTTTGTGACAAGGGGAGAAGTGCGATCTTTATTTGGAATGCAGTTACTCACATTTGCAATTACTATTAGAAGTCTCAACTTTGTTCTTTCAGTTATTCTTATGAAAATTTTGTTTCTAAATTTTTTTTAGTTCTCAAGAAATAATTACTTCAACTATCTGTAGGGTACTTCATCGTGTAACTCTGCACAATGATGAGGATGGTACTATAATTTCAGAAAGTTACGAAACTATGCAATGGTACGTCTTCTGGTTTACTTTCTTACATATTTTGAATTTTTCGTATGTTTTAGTATCTCCATCAATGTGGTAAACTATATATCATGTGCACTAATGTATGTGGTAGACCATGGAACAGTAGTTTTAGATTATATATCATAGTATGGAGTCATTTAAAAAAACAGTAGGCTCCATAAAAATCTTCAAGTTTGTAGAGTGCCTAATTTTTTGCTGCAGTCCAGAAAGTAGTTATAAATACGTGAATTTTGAGTTTTAACGTAGTAACTTAAGATGAATACGTACCATTAATATTTTGTACTGGTATACTTTCATAATTATGAATCTGACAGACATCATGTTGCTCATGTAAGTGTTCATCTCTAATTTAGAATATGCAGTTTCTTACTCATTATATTAAGCTATATTCTGCAGTTGGCTTTCACCTTTCATCGTAAGGGATGTTTTGGTATCCACCCGTTTTAACTTTACTCATTGTTATGATGCTTACATTTAGGTTTTCATTGAGTCTTGTAATGAATGGTTAGGGTGTCATACTCAAGGCTCTATAAATAGTTTTGTGCATTTACAGGCAATCAAAGGGATGAGCAGCCGATGACTTTTCGAATCGTGAATGCTACATTTGATTGAAAAATATGATTACATTCTTGATTTTATCAAATTACTAATGTTTCTCATTAAATTTTAATAAAATATTATCTCAGGTTACAGGAGAAGCTGGAGAAGTGAACCCTCGTACGAGATTCTTTTTGTTCATATACATTAAACTTTTAGATAGGTTTGTTAGTTAGTTTGGATTGTTTACTCGATATATTACGTTCATATTTTGGTAAAATTTGGTTGGTAGATATTTTACTTTGATGTATGTACGAATGATTTTTGATGAATGAATGAAACATAGATTGACATGTTATTGGACGTCTTTTAGTTATATATATATATATATATATATATATATATATATATATATATAATATTTATATATGATTAGAAGCAGGTTAAATTTAATGAAGCCGAGATTTGAGATGGACAGTTTTTTGCTATGGATGCATCCGTAGCTGATGGGCATTCACGGCAAGGCTTCCACCAAAATACATGACCTTTTACTACGATCAATTCCATAACAAATACAGTGTCAACAGTCAAATATTTTTAAATTTTAGCTACGCAGGAATCCGTAGCAATGGTTTAAAATAGTAGTAACGGACAAAGTCGTAGCAAACAGTTCGTAGCTAAAGCCTTTTGTGACGGCAATATTAGTTACAAGGTTGTGGTCGTAGCAAAATAGCTTTTGCTACAGAATATCGGGTAACAGCTACGACCCGCCTCCGTAACAAAAGACCGTCTGCATGCATCATCTATTTGGCACAACAGATTGCGGCATCCTGCAAACAATATTGTGAAATTTCTTCATCACAATAAGCAAATTACTTTGAATAATATTGAATTTAACACTCTTTGTGACTCGTGCCAGCTTGGAAAGAGTAAACATCTTCCTTTGCCTTCTTCTAGCAGTCACACTTCTTCTCCTTTGAAGTTGATTCACTGTGACTTGTGGGGTCCTGCACCTATCGCTTCTCCTGAAAGATATAGAGATTACATTCTCTTTATTGATTATTTCATCAGGTTCCATTGAACATATCATTTGAAGAATAAATCAGACAACCTGATCTGCTTCAAGCTTTTTAAAAATGCTGCTGAAAATATGCATTCTTGCAAAATTAAGGTCTTTCAGAGTGATGGTGCTTATGAATTAGCAAAGGGGCAGTTTATAGTTTTTCTAGATGAACATGGCATCTCTTTTAGAAGCTCTTGTCCTCGTACACCCCAGCAAAATGGTCTAGCTGAAAGGAAACACAAACATATCACTAAAGTTGGCACTATTTTACTCGTTCAGGCTTCTCTGACAAAATTCTTTTGGTTTGAAGCATTTTGTACTACCACTCATATTATTAACAGACAACCTTCTAAGGTGTTGGAAAATAGATCTCTTTAATTATGAAGTATCGTTTAACTCAAAGCCAAATCTTCCTCACCTTGGGGGTCTTTGGATGTACTTGTTATCCCTTTCTAGGTCCTTATAAAGAGGACAACTTAAGTCCCAAGTCAGCCAAATGTGCCTTTCTAGGCTATAATATAGTTTACAAAGGCTATTAATGCTATGACATGTTAAGCCACAAAATCTATATCCAAAGGAATGTAGGTTTTGAAAATCGTCTTCCCTTTTGCAGCTACTGATGAGCTCTTACGCCAGCCTATTCCTACACATGAGGTGGTTATTCTACCAATCATTGATTCTATCCTTACACATTATGAAGAGCGTGTAGTACATTTATTTACCTTCTCCTCATAATGTTTGGAGGATCAATCTCCTTTGGGTCCTGCCTCTTCTGAATCTGTCTTTGAAGAGTCTATTATACCTCCATCAACTCTAAAAGTAGCTACAAGAGCTTCTTATGGTATATTCAAACCATAGTATCTTTTCGACTTTGTAGCTCATTATTCAATGTATCACACTATTCCCTCTGTTTTCTTTTCCTCTTAACTATCAATACCAGAACCAAAGACATATAGGGAGGTTGCTAAATGTCCTAATTGGATTCTGGCTATGCAACAAGAATATGAGGCCTTGGTGAAGAATGACACCTAGATTTTGTTCCTCTTCAACTACATATGTAGATCCTTAGTTGTAAGTAGGTTTATAGAGTTAAATATAAGGTTGATGGGACTGTGGAAAGATACAAGGCAAGGTTAGTTGCCAAAGGACCCCATCAAGTGGATGGTGTTGATTTTCATAAAACTTTTAGCCCTGTGGTGAAAGTTACTACTATTAGAGTTGTTTTAACCATTGTCATTTAAAGAGATTGATCTGTCATCCAGTTGGATTTATCAAATGCATTAATTCTTGTATGGTTTGCTAGATGAGGATGAATTCATGGAATAGCCTCAAGAGTTTGTAGATGATTCAGCTCTCAACCATGTACGTAAGATCAGGAGATCATTGTACGGGCTTAAACAAGCTCCAAGGGATTGGTTTTATAAATTTACTGGCTTGCTTCTAAACCATGGGTTTGAGAAAAGCTCCACTGATGCTTTTATGTTCATTTACGAGGTGGAAGGTGATGAACTTATTCTTCTAATTTATGTAGATGATATTATACTAACTGGTAGTTCTACTTCTCTTATGACCTCACTAGTTGACATCTTGAACAAGGAATTTGCAATGAAAAACTTGGGTGATTTGCATAATTATTTAGGTATTGAGGTTCTTAGGGATTCTTCTGCGTCTAAACTATTTTTATCACAAAAGAAATACTATTGGGAACTCCTTGCTATTCATGATATGTTGGATTAATTGTAAGTATAGTTGGTCAATTGCATAATGTGACCCTAACCAGACCTAATCTTTGTTTCACTGTCAATTATGCTGCTTAATTTATAAGTGTTCCCACTGATGTCCATTTCAAACTTGTTAAGCAGATTCTAGAATATCTTAAAGAGACTATTGTGATGGTATCACCATTTTCAAGAGTGATTTGAGTTCTTTGATTGGGTACTCTGATTCAGACTGGGCTGGTTGTCCAGACACCAGAAAAATCTACAATTTGTCTTTGTGATTTTCTTGGTGATTCTTTAATATCTTGGGCTTTTAAGAAGCAAGCTACTGTTTCCAGGTCCTCAACAGAAGTAGAGTATTAGGCTTTGGCAATTGCAGCTGCTGAGCTTCTCTAGTTATTTTATCTATTGTCTGAATTGGGTGTGACTCTTACTTCTCCTCTTCAGTTGCTTTGTCATAATCTCAGTGCACATCAGTTGACATCAAATCCAGTGTTTCATGCGAGGACAAAGCATATTAAGATCGATTATCACTTCATATGAGACCTGGTCATTGCTGGTTTAAGTATTGCTCATGTTTCTTCCTCTGATCAGCTTGCTGATGTGTTTACCAAAGGTCTTTCTCACTCAGTTCTGGATGGTTTCAAGGCCAAACTTATGCCTGCTATGTAGTTCTAGTTTGAGGAGGACTGTAAGACTATAAGACTGAGGTGTAACATGAGTGTAATAAAGAGTTAAGTGTAAATCAAATGAGGAATAATTCAAATGTTAGTTTATCACTCATTAGCTAACTCTATAAAATAGAGAGAAGTCTGTAATTCTAATTCAATACATTCAAACTTTCTTTCAAATCTTACACAACAATATCATCTAGTTAAAGCATAGAACAAAAATAATACATTCACAACCATGTTGTCCGTTGAATCTCCACTTATATGAGAAGGTATTTCTTGTTCTCAGATGCATTCTTATATACCGAGTTTGCAGATCTCGCAATTTGGTTTGCGGAGGGCAAACTCTATGTACAGATCTTACGAATTCGATTCACAAATTTAGAACAAAAAATACTATAGTTTCTTTTTCAAATCTGACAAATTTCTTCTTAATCGATTAATGGTGTGCATTAACATGGAACACCACCTGCATCGGTTAAAAGTAAAGAGAAATAGCTCCATAATAACATCACCAACTACAAATAAATCATAAACGACTCCAAAACAGATTTGGGAAAAATCGAAATTAGGGTATGTTCATCATTTGAAATATTTCGAGCCGTTGTAGCTTCCAATCTATACATAAGAATCGAAGAAGAAAAATCTAAGGAAAAGTCGTAAAAGAAGAAGAACCGAAAAAAGAAGAAGAAGAAGAATCGTCGAAGAAGAAGAAAACCCTAAAATTTATGGGTTTCTTTGAGAGGGAAATTGAGTTTTAGTGGGTAAAGGTATTTTGCAAATGAAAAAGTAGAAAATAACCTGATTGCTAGTTAGGGCTATTATTTAAAATGGATGATAAGTAAGTTTTGTTTTCCTTATTATGTAAAGGGAGATTTGTTGTTTGGACCCCCTTTCACATAATCCACTTGCTGTTTGGACTCTCTTTTTCCAGAGTTGCATTTTGGACTTCCTTTTAAAAAAATTTATTAAATATAACAACCCAACAATATTTTTTAGATGAAAAATACTATTTTACCCTAAGCAAAGTAGCAGTGGTTTCCTTGCCCTTGTGAATGGGTTTCTTTCGTGGAAATCAACTAATGGGTTTAGGGATTAGGGTAAATGATACACAATTAGCTGAAGTTTCAGCAATGATGATTCATGGTAGGCACAATCTCAATCTTACTGTTACAGATGTTTTTTTTTCTAATGAGTATGATTGTTCTATATGTTTTCATTTGATTTACCATTGTGAAGTAGGAATAACAATTTTATTTGGGATTAACAGACATGTAAATAGAGAGAGAGAGAGCTGCAACAAAAACCCTAATTTTATTTGGGATTAACAGACATGTAGATAAAGAGAGAGATTCTTCATATTACCTGAAGATTCCTTTGGCCTCCTAACTCGAGCAATGATATCACTAACTCTTGATCCACAATCTTCGGCCATGATAATGATTGTAATGGAGAAGCTGAGCTTGCATAAGAAACTCACAATGGAGAATATGAGTTCGCATAAGTGGGACTTCACGACAACCAGCAAATCTCCCACGACTAACCTTGGTAGAGTCGGGTCAGACGAGTCTATGGTTTGATTATTTGGACTCATCATCTCCGTACACGTGGCAACCATCTAGTTGTTGAGTTAAATAAATCAGGGAGTCCTAATTGCAATATTGATTATGTGAGGATAATTTGGGAATTATCTAAACTGTAACTTCATATACGGAATATTCTCTTTTGATTCTATCAAAATGGAGCCAAAATACAACTCTGGAAAAAAAGAGTCCAAACAGTAAGTGGATTATGTGAAAAGGGGTCCAAACAGCAAATATGTAAAATATTTTGATTTAAACAATTATTTTCAAAAATTAACATGTAGTTGGGTTTTCACACTATTGAGTTGTTTTAACTTTGAAAACCCGAGAGCATCTATAAAATAAACAAAAAGCTTGTAACCCCGTCAACTGAAGCAGCAATACTGCTCCTAGAAAAGTAAGAAATTGCCATGAACAATTCACATAAGACCTAGTAAATTTCTTCATCCTCACCTTCCATCTACTACCATAATACTTGTTCACATCTTCAATCACCTTGTCTAGCATTGGCTCTTTTGTCAATCTCACTGACCTAGTCATCCCATTCCACATGTTGGCGACGTCCTCATCGTTCTTTAAACTATTTAAAATAACTCCTCTTTCTCTTAGTAATTTTGCGTCTTCGGCCGTGTCTATAATCCCATTCATTAATTCAGTGTAGCGGGTAAAAACTAGAGCCCCCGGTATGGTTGATGTTTCATAAGCTACTAGGTTTCTTATTATAATCTCTGTATTAACGTCTAAGCACACGGTCGGAAGGTGAAGTGTATTTGTCCTCTTATCGAACTTAATGGTTTGGATATTGCCTTCAGTTGGTGAGAAACTAACACCGGTTTTAAACAGTTCAGTTACAGATGGGATAGTAATCTCTTCCATTAATGGAGGTCTGTCAATGTTACATTGATCTTGTTTTTCGGGTTGGATTTCTTGTTTATCTTGAGATGATGAGAAAAGACCATATTGGAGACCCTTTAACATGGTAAATCCGGGGAAATGAGTGATAATAGTCCAAGGCGACCGAGCTACTAATTCAACAGGTCTAGAGAGGATAACATTTTCGGTAAGATGTATGGGTCCTCTAATTGATTTTTTTAGCGATTCCCATACCTTTTGTATGAGCTTCTTTATATAATTCCTATTGCCAATTGCGGACACATTCTTCTCCCTCAGTCCCGCTTCTTCATTATCTTCACCAAATTCTTCTACTTTGATGTCGATTTTTGATGGTGTTCCTTCTGGTTTTCTACCAACTAGCGTACAATATAGAAAGTCTAACAAGTGAAAACAATGCACGACTGAAGCTTGCGTTTTCGAGGAGAAGTTCTCATCCAACAAAATCTTGAGAGGGGATACATCTCTGAAGATACCTATCAACATTGAGTACAATATGTGGTTTGCTGTTTCTAAAGAGGGGGATTGGAGTTCGAGGATCTTCCTAAGCAGAAACAAAGGGATTTGATTCTCTAGCATCATTATATCCCTTAGGATCATGTTGTGGGATGAGTTTTGACCAAGGTAATCAACCACAAGTGACATACTTGGTGATACCTTTGGTTTTGGTAGTACATTATTACCTTCTTTCATGACAAATACTTCAAGGAATTCAAGCAAGAAGGAAGCATCCACAGCCATGACCCAAGCAAGAGTTTCTCTATTAAAATCAAGGTACTTGTGGTAGCAAGAACGAACCCTCGAATCCAACTTAGCCAAGTGATTTTCAACTAAATTTTGAAATTTTTGACCACTGAGGAATTGCTTCTGCCTTCTCTTAGCTGCAGCAATTTTGTATCTTCTCATTTCATAGAGCTCCGGCTGCCAGTAATGGTACGGACCGAGGGAGACTTGTTGTGGAATATAGGCTTCTGGTTTGCTGGACATAAGGATTTTAGGGACACAAGCAATGGAGATTGGAAATTTGTTATCGTCTTCTTGATCTTCTTCTTCTTCTAGAGCGTGACGAATTTGCAAGACCCATCGGTGCTCATCGGGGTCAGGATTCCGAGTTTGTGACAGAGGCAAGGTAGTGCTAGATTCCTTGTGAGGAAAAGATGATGAGGACATGTTGGTTTGAAAGAGGGTATGTAGTACTAATTCCTTGGGTAGGATATGAGGTTATTCCCTTGTTATGACTACTCTTGAAGAGGTATTGATAGAATTTTGATTTGGTGGGAGTTAGGAATTAATGGTGGGTTAAATGGGATTGATCTGGTTTAAAGGCAAGTAAAACCAATAGGTCATTAAGTGAAATAAGAGTTTCAGATTCATATATAGAAAACGTTTTATACTTTTCAAATAAATGAAGGAGACAAATAAAATTGTACGTCGGGAGATTTAGTGTCATGTCACATCTATTTCTATGGAGGTATGAGATGATGTTTTTGATGATGCAGTTACGTGTTAAATTACGTTATTCTTTCTCTTTCTTTTTTTCTAAAAGGTAATATATAGCGTCTTGATCTTAAAACCTAGAGGGTGTAAATCAACTTGATAATCAATCTAGCCAAAAGTTATTTACTTATATTATCCGGCTCTACAAAATAAAAGGTGTAAAATCACCTGAATTGAAGAGAATCTTTGCACATATCTGGAATGGGTTGAAACAAGCGTTTAGGCAATGGTTTCGAAATCTCTTTCCGGTATAAAAATTGTAGGATCTATGCAATCTTCATCGCATGACTCATTTTTTGCTCTTTCAATAGTCTGGTTGTTATTTATATGCTTGTTCATGTGGATGATATATACATCACTGACGATGAAGACAGTTTTTTTGCTTTCAACAACATCTCCATAAATTACTTTCTCAATAACATTTTAGACAACTTCAATATTTCCTTGGACTCGAAGTTTCTCGATCCCCTAATGATTCTTTTCTTTGTCAAAGCAAATATACATAGGACATTGTTTAGATTATGATTTCATTAGCGTCAAACCTAGTTCTTTTTCTATGGAACAAACATTTTAAATTGTTACCTATCGCTATGGTACACCGCTAGATGATTCGACTCAGTTTAATTGTCTGATTTGACTTACTTATGTCATTTTTACACGATAAGATGTTGCACTTTCGGTGAGCTATCTTAGTCAATTTATGCAGCATTTACGCACCACACACGTTTGGATGCAGCGACACGAGCTACAATATTTGAAAGTCATCATGATCATGAGATTCTTCTCTCATCTAGTTCTCTAACACTTACAGGTTTTTACTGACTTCAATTGGATCAGTTTCCCTATTACCCGTCGTTCCCACCACCAACTGCTTCATTATATTTGGTGCGAGCTCATTTTCTTGGAAATCCAATAAATATGTATCTAGTCCTTTCTTGGTGTCTCCCGTGTGAAATTGTTCGGAAATTAGTACGTTAACTAATGGGTAATTGAGGATTAAATATAACGAAGTATTTTACATCAATTAACCACATGTTCTAAGTGCACATATTAGCTAGAAGAGCATATTATGAAGGGCAAGCAAAGAAAAAACGTCGGAATAGGAGCAGCTCAAAGAAGGAGCATAGATCGTGTTAGAGTATACTGGTGGTGTAAACTTAGTGTGAGAAAGATAAAGTACTAAGGAAGGAGGAGGTGTTATAGAGGTGTAATGATATGCTTATAAGTGTAGTTGGCCGAGGTGCCTATAGACTGAATAACAACCTAACTAACTCATAACCAATTCAGTTAGTTAGGTTGTTATGAAACAGATTCTCTCTCTCTCACTTTCTCTCTCTATAACGAAATAAGTAAAGAGCTATATAACTCAATTAGCTTGTAATAATAAGATCAATCTAATTTCTCTGAAAGAGATTAATAAATTTTCGTCTTCTTTGATTTCTATCATGGTATAAGAGCCTTGATTTTTTTTTCGATCTTCTTCATTAGATCTTCTTCTTCATCGAAACTTTCTTAGAAATCACAGAAATTTTCATCTTTTCCTTCAATAATGGCGTCTCATTCATCTCATTCAGTATCTTCTCCCAATTTTACTTCACCAAATACTTCAATCTCTAATCTAGCAAGTTTTGTTTCTGAAAAACTTGATGGATCAAATTTTCTCATCTGGAAAGATCAGTTTGAAGCTATTCTAATTAGCACAGATCTTTATGGATTCGTTGATGGTTCAATTGTGGTTCCAGCCAAATCAATAGTTGAAAACAACATTGAAGTTCCAAATCCACTGTTTCTTCAATGGAGAAAAACAGACAACTTTGTTAAGTCATGTATGAAAGCTACTTTTACTCACTCGATCTCCTCTGATGTATTAGGGCTTCAAACTTCAAGAGACATTTGGAGGTTCCTTGAACAGAACTATATTGAGGAATATGAGGCTAAAATTTCTTCTCTTCGTGAGCAAATTCAGAATATTAAGAGAGGTGATTCTTCTGCTACTGATTATCTAAGAAGGATTAAGGTACTTTCTGACTCTTTAATTGCTGTTAGTGAAAGATTATCAGATAAGGAACTTAGTAGGATTGTTTTAAAAGGTCTTGGTAAAGAATATAGATCATTTGTGGTTGCTATTCATAATCGAGATACACCTATTTCATTTGGTGAATTGCGTACAAGAATTATTCATCATGAGCAATGGATGAAATCACAAGTTCAAGAGGATGAAGCCACAGCTTATTTTGCTAAGAATCTTTCATCCAGAAATCCTAATTCCTATCATAATACTAACAGATCATCTTTTCCTTATCAGTCACAAAGAATTCCTTATTCCAATAATCAAGTTAGGTCATATAATCAATCAAATAGACCTAATTCTTCATCTTCCAATCAAAATCAAGATAATTCAGCTTCTGATTTTGATTTTAACTCTATTCCATGTGGTATATGCAAGAGATGGGGTCATCTTGCCTCTAAATGTCGTTATAGGTATGCACCAGATGATGCAGTTCGAAATCCAAATGCTAAAAATGAATATAATCCAAATGCTAAAAATGAATACAAGAAGTTTAATCAGCCAATTCGACCTCAAAAAGGGAATTTTGCTGGTATTCATCTCTTTGAGAGTACAGATGAACTCAAAGATGATAAAATGTTAAATAATACTCCTACTGATGAGGAGTTATATGAATCTAATTTTGATTATGGTTCAGAAGAATTTGCTTGTGAAGAAGCAAATATGAGTACTAAGGAAGGAGGAGGTGTTATAGAGGTGTAATGATATGCTTATAAGTGTAGTTGGCCGAGGTGCCTATAGACTGAATAACAACCTAACTAACTCATAACCAATTCAGTTAGTTAGGTTGTTATGAAACAGATTCTCTCTCTCTCACTTTCTCTCTCTATAACGAAATAAGTAAAGAGCTATATAACTCAATTAGCTTGTAATAATAAGATCAATCTAATTTCTCTGAAAGAGATTAATAAATTTTCGTCTTCTTTGATTTCTATCAGATCGTAAATCCTTTTGTCTTTTAAGTGAGTTCTACTTGTAGAGATCAAAAGCTTTATACACCATTGTGTTCGTCTCGTCGAGGTCATGGGATTAGACCCAATGATTGCTCAATCTGAAATAAACTTCAGATAGTAAAAAGTCGTAAACAATTGTACATGAACTTATTTCAGTGTGACGACTCAACACATAAAATTCATCGTGTAATCGGTACACCGAAAAAACTAAATAAAGATGAACAATATGGAAATGGAAAAGGGAAGTAGTAATGAATTAAGATGGAGGAACCACAGAAAAGCAATGATTCCAAATCTCAGCTCCCCAAGCAGAGTTAAGAGTCTGCATAGTTGAAGAGAAACAGTACTGTTCTTCATCAGCAATTATTTTGCAGCATTTGACATCTTCAACTAATGTTTGGGAAGCCATTGCTTCTGCTACTATTTTCGAACATCGTCCTATGTAGTTATCACAATTCTTATTAGCAGCAGAAGCACCTACTGTTCCTCTTGTTTGTGTAAGGAATAATCCCATACAAATCATCAAACCAAATACCATCATCCTCATCTTTTTATGTTAGATATGATTCACCTATCTCTCTCTAAAAACCAAAGAGAGAGAAAGAAAGAGAGAGTTGAGGGAAGGATATTTAATCTGGAAGGTTTGCATCAATGGAGAAACAGTTTCTATTTAACTAATGGCTGTGAGATGTTTTAGAAAGTTCAAATAAAGAAAGGTTGTTGTTAGGGAGACACCCAATTTTAGTGAAAGACACCAACCCATTTGAGGAAATTGAGCGGAAGACCAAATTTAAAACTTTTTTTTACTTAAAAACAAAAGTTATATTTATTTTTCTTGTTAAAAACCCAATTTTTTTTCAAAGGTGTTGCAAGACATTGCAAAGGTGTTGCAAGGCGTTGTAAGATGTTGTAAGGCGCTTCAAAGTTGTCGCAAAGCAGTTGTAATGTTGTCATTTGCAAAGATGTCACAAGGCGTTGCAAAATTGTCGCAAGGCACTGCAAAGTTGTCGCAAGGCGTTGCAAAGCTGTCGCAAGGTGTTAGAAATTAAAAAAGTAATCCGGGAGTTGAAGACTAAAAAAATTGATTGATCATTAATAACCAAAGTCCAAATTTTTTAGGGAGCTTTGACCAAATTTCCCTTTTCTTTTTGTTGAATTAGATTATCATTAACTAACAAATCAGAGTGTTATTACAGTACATATCAAGAATAAGATTAGGAATATATTTTCAAAACCTTTTCCTTTGAGATTCCCTAGCCCACTTGGCCAACTTGTCAGCTGGTTTGCTTTGAGATCTGGCGATGTAGTTGAATTGTATGCTCGTGAATTTTCTGGATAATTCCTTGATTTCCTAAATGTGAATTGTCGATTGCCATTGTATTGTGTGTTGTGGATTGTGAAGGTGTTTCGTAAGACTTTGATTATCACTTTTTGATGATTATGTGTGTTTGGTTGTGTTTAGTTCCCCATCTAGTTCCTGATAAAATGGCTTTAGCTGTTGAAATTGATCAAAGAACTTGTTTTATTCCTTGATGGTTTACAAAAGAAATATAAGACTCTGTTTATAGAGTTACAATACTACTAGTTTCTAATTTTACTAATTCCTAATACCTTACTAGTTTCTAATAATTTATGCTAATATATTTACTAGTTCCTAATATCTTACTAGTTTCTAATATTTGATATTTCCTAATATTTAGAACAATATTATATTGAATATCTTAATATGTAAAAAGATATTTCAACACTCCCCCTCAAGTTGGTCCATAGATATCGCACGAAAATATTTGACTTGAAACTGCTTTGGTAAGAACATCAGCCAATTGATCTCCAGATCGGATCTTTGGTGACTCTAGAATGTTGTCTTCCAACTTTTCTTTAATAAAATATCGATCCACCTCAACATGCTTTGTGCAGTCGTGTTGGACTGGATTGTGAGCAATATCACATGTTGCTTTATTGTCACAATATAATTGAATTGGTCTTTTAGAGGGGTATCTTAAATCATCCAAGAGGAGTCTTAAACCATAACGCTTCACATATGCCATCAGTCATACCTCTAAATTTGGTTTCTACACTTGAACGTGCAACAACGTTCTGTTTTTTACTTCTCCATGTAACAAGATTTCCACCAACAAAGGTAAAATATCCTGCAGTTGATCGCCTACCATTTACTTCCCCAGCCCAATCTGCATCAATATATACATCGATAGTTCGCCAACCCGAATTTTTAGTAAACAAAATACCTTTTCCAGGGGCCGCCTTCAAATATCTCAAAATGCGTAAAACAACATTCATGTTTTTTCACCGGGATTGTGCATAAATTGACCAACAATAGTTAACGCATATGCAAGATCTGGCCTTGTGTGCGCCAAGCACATCAACCTTCCAAGTAGTCGTTGATATCTTCCTTTATCAACCGGTATCTAATTAGACTCCACGAACAACTTTAATCCTTCTTCGACAGGTGTATCAATTGGCTCACACGCTGACATACCTACCTCATGTAACAAACCTAAAGTATACTTTCTTTGGGATAGGTAAGTTCCATTACTAGATCGAGTTACTTCAATTCCAAAAAAAATATTTCAACGGACCAAGGTCTTTCATCTCAAACTCTTTAGAATTCTGTAAAGCCTTCCGTTCTTCAGGATCATCCCCAGTAACCACCATGTCATCAACATATACAGTAAGTGTTGTGAGTTTTCCTTTCTGCCTTTTTATGAATAAGGTATGGACAGAATTGCTTTGGTGATACCCGAATTCCTTCATAGCCTTTGTAAACCTTCCAAACCAAGCTCTTGGTGATTATTTTAACCATACAATGACTTTTTCAATCTACATACCTTCTGGTTATGTGTCTTTGGTATCTTGCATCTCGGTGGAATGTCCATATAGACTTCTTCTAATAGTTCTCCATGCAAAAAGGCATTCTTTAAATCAAATTGTTGAAGTGCCCAATCTAAATTTGCTGCTAACGATAACGAGACGCGAACAATGTTGATTTTTGCAACTGGAGCAAATGTCTCTGTGTAATCGACTCAATAAGTTTGAGTGTAGCCTTTTTCCACTAGTCTCGCTTTGTAACATTTAATCTTACCGTCTACCTTATACTTCACTGAATAAATCCACCGACATCCCACTACATTTTTATCAATTGGACGATCAACTAGCTCCCAAGTGTCATTCTTTTGTGAGGATTTCATCTCCTCATTCATAGCTGCTTTGCATTTTGAATCAGATAAGGCTTCTTACACGTTGTTAGGAATATATACAGTAAATAAATGATTTACAAATAACTTATTTTATTCTGACAACCGATGATCTGACACATACTGCCTCATAGGATATTTGACTCTACTAGACAACTTATGTTCATATATCGGTTTAGGAATACCTCTGGTTTGACGCGACGGTAATATTTTTGTAGGTGGTTCAAAAAGTGCTTCAGAAACATCCTCGACAACTGATTTGTTTGGTGTGTTACTAACCCTTTGTTCAACGACTTCAATTGGAGATAAATCCATAATTTGTTCAACGATTTCATTAACACTTTCTTCCATTACCGGTTCAGGTGGTGGTAATTCTGGAATTTCAATTTCAGCTCTAATTATTTCTTCGGGAATCAAATTCACTTCAATATTAGATCCAATATTGTTCTCTTCTACATTATTATCCGTTTCTTCATAATCAAGAGTCAGAACTTCCTGTTTGGTATTCACCCCCTGAAGTTCAGACTCAGGTGAAAAATACTTAGAATCTTCATGAAAGATAACATCCAATGTAACAAACATTCGTTTAGTTGGAGGATGATAACTCTACACCATTTTTTATTTGTAGCGTACCCTACAAATACACATCTTAATGCCCTTGAAGTTAATTTGTACGTTGGTGCTCATGAAGATGAACAAATGTTACACACCCAAAGACACAGGGAGGTAAATTTGAAACTGTCGGAGAGGTTGTAACATTCGATAGAGCTTGAAAAGGAGTTTTAAACTCAATAGTACTAAAAGGTACTCCATTAATTAAATAGGTTGCAGCAAGAAGTGTTTCTCCCCAATAAGGTAATGGCATATGTGCTTCGATCAACATAACCCTGATAACTTCTAACAAGTGACGATTCTTTCTTTAAGCGACCCCATTTGTTGAGGGGTATTTGGACAAATAGTTTGATGAACAATACCATGCGAATCCAAATAAGCTTGAAGTTCATGATCCATATATTCTCCTCCGTTGTCACTACGAAGTATCTGGACATTTGCGTTGTACTGCGTACTAAATAGTTTATGCACCTTCTGAAATAATAACTTTACCTCACTTTTAGATTTCATTAAACACACCCAAGTCATCCTAGTACAATCATCAATAAAGGTAACAAACCACCATGCCCCACCCGAAGTAGGAACATTAGATGAACCCCAAACATCGGAATGTAAGATCATAAAAGGAGTTGGACTTTTATTTAAATTTAACAGAAACGATGCGTAATGACTTTTTGCAAGTGCACAAACATCACATTGAAAACTTGAAACATCGCATTTAATAAATAACGATGGAAATAATTTCTTAAGGTAACCGAAGGAGGCATGCCCAAGACGTCGATGTCATAACCGTATTTTATCTTTATTTTTTATTTAAGAATTGTTCACTACTAATGTCTGACGCAATTTACTAGAACTTTCAGATACTAAATCCAAGTAATACAAGTTTCCTCGCCTAACACCATAACCAATTTTTTGCCTTATCCTGATGTCCTTAAATACACAAAAATCAAGCAAAAAGATGACAACACAAAATAGAGTCGTGGTTATTTGAGACACTGATAATAAATTATGATCTAAAGATGGGACAACCAAATCAGAGTCTAAGTTCAATGTATTCGTTAGAGTTATAGGTCCTTCCCCTACAAGAGGGGCTGAGGTGTCATTGGTAGCAGAGACATGTTTATGTGAAGATTGGTTGATGGTTGAGACCTGTCTAGAATCAAAAGTCATATACTCTGTAGCACCAAAATCAATTCGAAACATGTGTAGACATATTTAAAGTCTTACGTACATTACCTGTAGTGGCTACCGTCGATGAAGTTTGCTTAACAGTTGGATCTACAAGGGTCTTCTTAGAGTTTTTCTTTCGATTATGATCCCACCATTCTAGATAGCCTAATAGTTCGTAACAATGACTTTTGGTATGACCAATTTTGTTGCAGTGGGTACACTTATAAGTAGTTTTGTCAGATTGACCAACAACTTTAGCAAAATTTGAATTTGCCTTATTGCAAGTCATTATTGCGGAAGCATCAGTTGCCCCTGGGTCGTGGCTGAGAATTTGGAGGCCCGATGCCAAATTTTTGTTGGGCCTTTTGTGTGATCAAACGTAAGAAAATATATTTTAAAAACAAAATAACAAATAAACTCGATATAATTTGACCACAAAAAAACTAATAAATTATTTATTAATTAAATAATAATGTTATTTTTAAAAGCATTAAAAATGACAAGTTTCACTTGAAAATTTCATTACTTGCATTTTTTGTAAGCGAAATCGTCAATTAAACATTCGCAATCAATTGTGTCCAAGAATCCACTTAAATGCTAAGCAAAATATTAAATTAAAAAAATGAGGAAAAATTCTAATGTCGCACTAAAATTTAGATACACTGAATTAAAATTTGAATAATATTATTTTTTTCTCGTTTTATAATAACACTGTACGAGTTTGTATACAGAAGAAGACTAATTGAGTTCCAAAATTGAAGAAAAACAAATGACATACGCATAACTCTTTTTTCTAATATGCAAAGAATAAAATAGAAATTTGGGTAAGAGATCTAGCTTTTAGAAACAAAATCAATTGGAGAAAAATAGAAGATAAATAGAATGAAATTTGGGTAAGAGATCTAGATTTTAGAAACAAAATCAGTTAGAGAAAAATAAAAGATTGAAGGATTTAATTGTTTATGGAATGTAAAGAATAACAAAATACTCCTAATAAAGGTATAAATTAGAGTGAAAAACGACATTACGTACAAATTTGAGGGATTTTGGCGCCATCTCATCACAACCCACGTGCTCGGAAAGTAATTTAGAGAAATAACCACAGCCATTTAATAGCAAGTTCCCACTCTATTAACAGAACCCAGAATATATTATCGGTTTTACATAGGTTATGCCTAATTTTTCGTGGGCCCCATCGGTTGGGGGGTCTAGTGCGGGCGCCTAGCCCGCACTGGGTCAAACATGGCCCTGAGTTGCCTTTCACTTTAGCTAAACCGGAAAAACAATATGAAGATGAAGACGAAGTATCTTTCTCTTTTAATCAATATAAATTCACAAAACAAACTTAAGACCGTTAGCTCTGGTACCATGTTGAAATTGATCAAAAAACTTGTTTTATTCCTTGATTAGTTAAAAGAAATATACCACTCTATTTATAAAGTTACAACATACTACTAGTTTCTAGTTTTACTAATTCCTAATATCTTACTAGTTTCTAATATTTGATATTTCCTAATATTTGGAACAATATTATATGCGATATCTTAACATATAGAAAGATATTTCAACATTAGCTTCACTTTTTCGCTTGTGCGCGCACTGAGAAGTTCTGCTTTTGCTTCAATGAATTGAGTCTGCGAATCATGAATGATCAAACTTATTCCAATGATATTGTGCATATCAATAAAAGAGGCATCTACATCAATTTCAAGGAAAGGGTAGACAGAGGGTTCCAACGTGTTGGGGTTGTAGGGTGTGTTAGTTTCGGAAAGACGAGGGAATGCCACAATGTGCTTAATAATCTGTATGTGAGAATGTGTTCAAAACAGTCGCCACAACGAGCTTTCCAAATGTGTCATAAGATAATGGAAAAGTGAAAATTTGTGTTTGTGTGCGATATATTTGTATGGTCCTGCGAAGAGAAGATCCACTTTGAAATAGCAACGATGTGATTGGATAACACATTGAAATAAAACCAAACGTTTGTTTTGCAAATGGACAGTGAAGAAGCGCATGTTCAGGCGTTTCCATGAGAGAACAGTTAGGGCATTCAAAGTGATTGTTGATATATTTCCTTATTCATTGACGCGCTGGAAGGGCTGCGGAGCAGCATTTCCAGAGGAAAATATTAATTTTGGGGATGGTGGTAATAGACCAAATAAAAGACAATTTGGGATCATGTGTGGGTTGGTGTTGTTGGGCTAAGCAGAGGTGTTGATACATAGATTTAACAGTGAATTGGGTTGAGGTGGCCAGAGCCCATCAGATTTTCTCAGATCCTTCTTCATTGATATCAATGGTTCTAATGAGGTTACAGAGGTAGGATTGTAAAAGGTGGTGGTCATAATAAGTTGTTCGTTCCATTGGTTGTTGTGAATAAGTTAGGAGACCTGAGAGAGTGGAAAGTCTGGAAGGAAAACTTTGATTCCTGGCCTTTAGACATTTTTTGCAAATTAGACCATAAATTTTTAAACATTACTAGTGAAGACTTAAATTTTGTAACTTTTAACATACAAAATCTCAACCCTTAAAACCCCAATTAACTTCTGGCAAAACTTTTTCACCACCGAAAAATGTGCATGATTTCTTTCTTCAACTTTTTGAGTTGACCCCCTCAATATTAATCGGTAATTTAGTTTATCCACCTCTGTAGTTGATAATTGAGTTTACCTCCTTAAACTCACTATTTTAGGCAAAATGCTAGGGTCATTTTGACGTAAAGGAATTGAATCATAAGTTGAATAATTTACGGATAAAATAAATTTTTATGAAGCATATTCTTGACTAAATCTAACAAAATAAAGTATTACAATTACTAAAATCACATTATCCGGTCATTACTCTTGGTAGTCATATTTTTCTCTACGCGTCGTTTAACATTGTCCTGATGTTTTTAACAAAAACAACAAGTTTAAGGAGGGTAAATTCAATTATCAATTATTGAGGAGGTAAACTCAATTACCAATTAGTATTGAGGAGTAAACTCAAAAACCCCATCTTTCTTTAGCCTTTTGTTTATATTTTTTAAATCCGGTGTAAAAAGTTACCGCAAGAATATTTCACCCCAGTTGACTGAATTTGTCCAACAATGCCAAAACTGAAAGATCCTCAGTGGTGAAATCATTTTGTTCTCAAATATACCATTATACTTTCAATTGGGATGGAATTTCTACTTTAGTTCAGTTGGACGAAATATAACGCGAATATTTGAAAAAAATAATAATTAAAAAAAGATTTAGACAATTTCAAACATATCATCTTCACAAGGGTAAAACTTTTGATACGAAGGTATGAAGTAAGGGTGGTGTAGATTGTTGCAGAAGCGATCAAAACTATAATATACTAACTAAATAAACTGATAAAATAACGATCAAAACAATCAACTTCATTAATAATATTTTGAAGATGTAAATTAAAGAATAGATTAGGCACCCTTTGATAGGATTTTAGACAACGCTAGATAGGTATGAAGTATGAAAGAAATAACTTCTAAATAAACTAAGCTCTTCTTGATTGGTATTAACTTAAATAGACTTCTAAGGTAAAGAAACTTCTAATCTTGGACATATAAACTTCTAAAATAAAGAAACTATTGATCTTGGACATATAGACTTCTAAAACAGAGAAACTTCTCTTCAAACATGTACTTGGTTGAACCGCCCATTAACCATGAGACCAGTCTAGCAGTTGATGGTCTCCATTAGAAGGCCTCAAAATTTGGCATAAAAATATGTTTTCTTGAAAAGACATTAAAGGAATATATTTCTTTTAACTTTTTCAGCAATTTTTTACCATCACGACGTGAAATATGGTTAGATTAGGAGAAGTAAAGATTTTTTATGTCATGAGGACAGAATAGTATTTAAGATTTTTGAGTTTGAGGTACAAAAATAGGGGAGGTAATTAGTCATATATCCACTCCTAAATCAATAAATAAAATAAAACCAAAATAAACCGAAAATGTAAAATAAGTCCAAAAATTCACTATTTGGTGGGCCCCATGCATCAATCCTTTAATTTTCTCTCATTTTTGCTCTTTCATAAATATTTTTTAACCATTGGTAAACCAAAGGTTTATAATGGTTGAGTTAATACAATTGTTCTTTCCATAAATTTTATGAAAGAATATTAATGGTGGATATTTAATGTTAATCTTTATTTCCAAAACAGGAAATTGGGCCGGAATTGTATTTTTTGTTAAAAAGGCAACCCATCTTTTTAACTAGCTAGGCCCCAAGTAAGTTATAAAAATAGGCTTGAAGGACATTTTTAAAAGCACTAACTTTTTAAGAGTCAAAAATACCCTTCATTCAATTAGAAATACCTAGTAATAATCTAACTTATAAACCAGGAACTTGAGTTTTTCCCATGAACGAACCGAGTTGGATTGTCGATGCCGATTAGAATTTCTGGGGTTTGAATCGATTTTGGCTATAAGATAGGTTGATGTTTTTAGGTTTTGGTGATTTAATCTATTTGCTTGTTGTTTGAAGAGGCTTTCAAGGGGTTTGATTTAGTTTTTGGTTCTAAATTCTAGAGAGAGAAAGTTTTATATACTTTCAATGGAAGGAGAATTTGATAGTGTTTCAAGGTATAATCCAACTTCTTCATTGATTTATTTTCATTGAGTTATGGATGACAATTTGTTAGTTTTGATGTTTATGTTCAAACTTATTTGTTGGATTTATATGGAAGTTGTGAAAGTATAGTTGATGCAAGCAATGTGTTTGATAAAATGCTTGAAAGAGATGTTGCTTGGAATGCAACGTTAGTTGGTTATACAAGACTTAGGTTGGTTGAAATAGCTATAAAGTTGTTAGATGAAATGTCTGTGAGAAATATTTTTTCTTGGACAATCATGATTGGTATTTATGTTCAAATTAAGAATTTCATGAAAGTTTTGGAAGTTTTTCGAAGAAATGTAAAATGATGGTGCTAGAGCTTATAAAATGACTATTATGAATTTGTAGGGGTTTTAGCTAGTTTTTCGACAACATTCTATTAGACAATATATAATAATTTGTAACAAATTTAATGTTAAATCAATTCAAAAACTAATTTGCAAACCATTTGCATGGCATTGCAAGGTGTTTGCAAGGCTCTGCAAGGTATTTGCAAAGCTTTGCAAAGCTCTGCAAGGTGTTCGCAAGGTTGTGCAAGGTATTTGCAAAAGTCATGCAAGGTGTTCGCAAGGCTCTGCAAAGTTTTTACAAGGCTCTGCAAGGTGTTCCCAAGGCTCTGCAATTTGTTTGCAAGGCTATCTAAGGTTTTTGCAAAAATCATGCAAGGTGTTTGCAAGGCTCTGCAAGGTGTTTGCAAAGCTTTGCAAGACAGTGCAAAGTGTTTGCAAGGCAGTGCAAGGTGTTTGCAAGGTATTTTCTTAGACTAGGGTTAGGTTGGTCTTTTTACTGAAATTGAAAATTACATAATTGCCATCAGGGAGGTGAAGCCTAAAAAATTTTAATGAATCCTTTTTAACCAAAGTCATAATTTCTTAGGGAGTTTTGGTCAAGTTCCCGTTTCCAAAACTTATATTTTTCTAAAGTAACCTACCAAATCAATGGATACTAAAACTAGTTTCTCTCTCCCAAAAATGAGTTTCTCTTTCTGTAACTATATGTTCTTTGAATTCAAGAAAATATATTATTTCCAAAACTGATATTTGTCTAAATTAACCTACCAATTCAATGGATATTTACCTAAAAGGAGATGTTCTCTCCAAAAAAACGATTTTCTCTCTCTGTAACTCTATGTTCTTTGAACTTTAAGAAAGTATGAACTTGTGATTTGCTTTTTATTTCTACCTCGATCAAATTAGACATCTACAAATTCGTTTGTGAGGTTAAAAAGCAAACTATTTTGCTAGCAACTTACTATTCTACTAGCATATTTTACATTTTACTAGCATCTGATGAATAAATTTGATTAAGTAGTTTAAAAAGCAAATACTATTTCGCTAGCATCTTATTGATTCTAATAGGAATTTTTACATTCTATTAGCATTTGTTGAATGAATTTGAATATAATAGTTTTAAAAGTAAGAATATTTTGCTAGCATCTTATGAATTTGTTACAGTAGGTTAACAAATACTTTTTAGTAATTAAAATATATTATGTGAAATTGTTTTTGTTACATTTTCAGTATTTTACTAGCATTTTCTTGATTCTGTTACCATCTGATATGAATTTGTTACAATAGGTTGATTCTAATAAAATTCTATGCTGGTAGAATCTTATCGTGTCTAACAACATTTTTAACATTTTATTTTAACGTGTGTTTTTTCTTACTCTTCACTACTGTAGATGATGAATAAAACCAGCAATCGATTCTCTCTCTCTCCCACTCGTTTTTTTTTCTACTTTTTCACTCGGTTTAATTTGGCGTCGATGATGAATGAAATCAAAACCTAGTTCGTATATTAGAAAGTGACGATGCTCTCTCTCTCTTCGATTTGCTTTTGCCCAATTCTAATAGAAATATAAAACAAAATATTCTGCTAAACGGAAAAGACAACTATTTTTCCGGAAGGAAAGTTTGTTTTTGAGGAAATCATTTAATGAATCTCTAAATATTATGGTATAATTTATTGTAGGTTATTCTTTTTTAACTTAGGATAGGTTAGGTAGTAAAAGAGAATGAGAGGATAGACATGTAATTTACTTTGAGTGGATTTATTTTCTATTTCAGATTATCTTTGGTCTCTAGACTCATTGATCATGCAATTTTGGACTTAAAACACATCCCCCGTTATTTACTACCAAAAAACCTAACAACAAATAGGATATTTAGTTGACGGTTATAATTGTGGTGGTTGGTTGAGTTTTGTAAGATTTTGTAGTGATGTTTGTGAAGTTTAAAGAAGTAAAGAATGAAGTGAGACAAAAGAAAACTTTTTTTTGGTTGAAAGAGCCAATTTATATTAATACCGTAATGTGCATATTGGAAATTAAAAATGGAACATGATTCCAGATGGTTTCCTATTTGTGATTACTTGCCCATTTAGCTAGATTCTCAGTTTGTCTATTACCGACTCTTTGAATGTAGACGAATCAAATGCTATTGAGCTGCCTTGGCTGCTTTTGTATTAGCTTGAGGTGAGGGTAATTTTCCATTGGGTTGTCGCCGCTTATTCAAGTAATTTATGGTGTTTTTTTGTTATCAATTTCAGTACATAAAAACTTGTATTTCATGTTTGATGCCCATGTAATCCCAGCTAAAATAACTTTGCCTTCACTTTCTTCAGTAGCACGTGTTCAGAATGAATCTGATTTAGCTGCAACAAAATTAGCATTGTGATCATGTAGAATTAGACTAATGCCTATGTTTTCTTTACTGCTTTTGAAAGAAGCATTTGTATTCAGTTTGACATAAGGTAAACTAGAGGTGACCATTCACATTTTTTGGTAATAATATTGTTATGGGTTTGACCTTGACCAGTAGTAATTTTTTGGAAACCGATAATTTGATCAATCAATTGTTGAGGTGGGAGTATGGTGTATTAATGAAAGCATCAATGGCATCTAGCTTTCCAAATAAATGTTAGTATCGTGGCATAATGTGGTATAATTGTGATATTGTGCATTGAGATAGAGTCTTTCCATGAAGTGATCTAGTCTATTAGAGATAAAATACTGATTGAAATAATATTGAAGTAATACCAAATGTTTCTAGCAAAGAAACAACGTAACAAAGCATGTTCCTTAGTTTCTTTACTCACACAGGATGGACAATTGTAATGATTACCTATTATTTGTCTATATGATGGAGAACGAGTAGAGATCTCGAACAACATTTCCATAGAAAAAGTGACACATGAGGGATTTTGTGAATATGCCAAATGAGTTACACTTAACATCATTTTTGATGTAGAACGCAGCGGAAATAAAGAAGACGATAAAATAAACGAAGAACGATTAAAAGAAAGATTAAAATAACTCTAAAACTGATAAACTTTATTAAACTCAAGGGGATTTTCTCTTCAACATGGGAATAATGGACAAACTAGATATCCTTTTATAGGATTCTGGACTTTCCTAGATAGACTTGAATTAGACTTTCCTAAATAAATAAAATACTGCAACTTCCTAAATAACTAGACTCAAATCCTGACCTTTCCAATTATTGGAAATACTAAAATAACATAATTTCCTAAACCTAAATTCTCTAATAATCATACTAAAATTGGGACTTTCTAAAGCTACTCTCCATGGCCGGATGGCCCATGGCCCGGTTTAGTCATGGAAAAAGCCTCCACGCCGGGTGCCCCTGCATCAGCATCCCCTTCTCCCAAGAGGTTCGTCCCGAACCGTTTGATGAAGA
>BEHA01050306.1:144537-154724 GCA_002897215.1 Eschscholzia californica subsp. californica | reverse complement strand
AACAACTTGATCAAAGTAAATCTCAACTATCTCTGAATGATCTGATCGAAGCTCATAAATGAAGGAATGTGTATAACTACCATGAGGTCTACAATACCAAGCTGACTCATCTCCTCATCTACTATTGTCTTAGATACTTCCACAACATCGATATGTCGACTTGCCCGAAATTTACCTCTGAAACCCCTTAACCCTTGACTGTCCTCCCATAACATCTTGTACAACATTGCAAGAAATCTACAACAATCTTAAACCATCCGTCGAGTCTTCCTTTAGCGAGTAAAACGAATCAAGAAACGAAAATCAAAAGAAACAAATACATATATAGCATCTTTTATTCTTGGTCGTTTTTAATCTTGAAGCTTTTAGACACCTAATCTTGTCCAATTTTATCTTTCCCTAAAGTCTAGAGCAGTCAATGCTCTAAACTATACACGACTTATCGGCCACCAGAACTCTGCTCTGATAAGGGTCACCAGAACTAACCGCTCTGATATAGGTAACCAGAACTAACTGCTCTGATACCAACTGTGACGCCCCGTGTCCCAAAATAGACACGACCACGCCCCGGCAATTCACAGACGAGACAGAAATCTGACAGAGTCTCCTCTGTAAATCGAACCGGTCGCACCTGTAAAACCTGTCATGCAAACCATACATTCGCATAAACAAGAATAAACTATTAAGCGGAAGCTAAACAAACTCAACACAACTTCGGGTCGAAACTCGAACCACAAACGTACAAACGCCTCATAAAACGCCGATACAACTTATATACAACTCTAAGTTTTACGTATATACATATTAGAGTTTGGTTTCTGCAATAAATACATAACTTGAAAATAACGAAAAACTATATAAAACGACAAAACTCCACTAGCCTCGTCCGACAAGATCACCGGCTGGAATACACACTCCGCCTCGAGGCTACAACAAGAACCTGCACACTAACAACTGGTAGGGGGTCAGAATACTCACCGACACGAGTTATTCTGGTAGAAGACCAATCCAAAACCCATCACGTTTTCAAAAGTTCCTTTAATAAGTTGTAAACATGATGACAAAACGAGTTATCAAACCAGTTACAGTATATACTATTTACAAAATCATTTTCCTTAATCTAGCAAGCAATAGCAGTGATTAGCTGCCCACCCATGGTGCGCTCCCAATAAGAGGAGAGTACCTCAGGAGAACCTAGAGTGCGTTAGATAGTACCAGCCCATTTATGGCACTAGCTAATGCACTACGTCTCCTCGAGAAAGAGACTTACCCCTAGCCGGTAAGCCCCTCTCCCACTAAGGGACTCCGCAATCATTGAAGAGTTTACCTCATGATACATATATACCTTAAGTATCTAAATACGTTTTTGATCATCGAGTTCGAATAAGAGAGCCGTCCCCCAATACCCATGGAAGGACCTGAACCTCATTCTCTTCGGTACCCTGTCATGCATCTAATGCGATCTTTCAAAATCAGTTTCATTCGTATATCAAAACCAATATTCATATTCAATTCATTATCTTATCAAACACGGAAGTGGAACGACCAATAGCCATATCACACACAAAGCAGAGGGATTCCCAATCAATGTCACCTCCCAGACGAGCGGTCAGGAGTACGTCCCTGAGCCTCGAACTGGAGGCACGAGCACCAATGGCCAGCAAGTGAAGCACTCTACTCCCACAGGTCTCATGACTAGTGTCGTCCACCTCACCGGTCTCACACGGATCACAACCGTGTCCACATGTCATCCTACCCTCAATGGCTACGTGCCCGTAGGTTGACATAATCTGCAGTCGGGTACATACAAGAAAATCCCAGTAGTTCACAATCATCGTAAAATCAGTTCGAAAACATTTCTCATATCGCATCAAAACATTTCAAGCATATTTCAGTTCATCACATAAATCGAGTTTCATGCTACCTAAACTCTAGTTATAATGGCGCATATATAACTGTATAATCTAGCATATTCATTATCTATAAAACCATGCTGGATAAAGGATTCAGAACCCCTACCTCAGTCCTTGCATCACCAAAGACCTCCCGCCTACCAGACGACTTAATTCCTCCTCATTCGCATACTCTGGGATAAGGAAGAATAACCAAAACCGAAAAGAAACATTAGGTTCTTATACTAAGAACCTTCGTAAATAAAAAGAATCATTAAAACAAAACCATGAAAACTTAAAAGCAAATTCGCTAAATTCGGAAGACTTCAAGTATCTGTCGAATCGATCTCTAACTTCGTAAATATGTCTCCTGAATATCGAAAATGCCTACGAACCAATTAACCAACTTCCCGTAATTTCTATTTCTCATTTTAGAGTCTCCATAAGCTGACAAATCATATAATGAATTCAATACTATAAATCTATAGCTGAAACTGTCCATTTATATGAAATATGATAAAATTCGGGTAACTATCTCTATTCCAATTTATTTCCAAACTATTCCAAATATGAAATTCGAGCCGTAAAATAATTCGGCAGCACCCAGTCTATATATGGTCACCCCAAAATAGTCCATAACAATCTAAACATGATCCTAAACATAAATCATTAGAAGAAATCGAATAATAATCGTATAAATAGCTCCGAATTTCGATCCCAAATGAAATTAGTACAACTATACAGTATACGAAATAGCTATCCCAAAACCACCAAATTCGGACGAAATTCAAAATTCTGAACGGATAGATATGTAGAATAAGTCGATTGAAATTACCTGGAACAAATTTCATTGAATTCCGACCACAGGACACGAAGAAATCGACGAAAGAAAACCGTAATTCACTTAGTCCTAAAACCCATTTCACCCGCACGGTTTCTTTCTTTTCTCTGATAGTTTGAATTGAATTGTAAAGCAATTAAATGAAATTGGCTTAAGAAAGAGATGAGACTTTAGTGGTGACGTGGGTTGCATGCATGTGGGGTAGAAATGATTTTAAAATTGAATTTGGATTAGGTGGGTTTCTTGGGCGCCAAGTGTCGGTAATGAATAGCCCATGGAATTAAATCACTACTAAGTTCTTTATTTATATGTACTTCATACATACGTCCCTCCATACATATACCAACTAATTCAACCTCCATTAATTACCATCCGACCCTCAATTTGACCTTTTTTAATTGCCAAATAGCCCCTCTTCTAACCGTAGTCGTTTATTTCTTCAACCGAAAACATGGGATGTTACAGTAATCTTGCAAGGTCTCTGTATGAGTGAAAATTAGAGTCCGAGACGAGCTCGTAGGAGAAAACGGAAGTCAATTCGGAGTCCGGAAGAGTGAGATATGCATAGTCAAAGGTGGAGTCAAACAATGTAGACTGGTGGGAAACTTTCGGATAATTTTCTGGCTAGTGGGATTAAAATGAATGACGTGGCAAAATCTAAAGGAAGGTGTATCTTGGTACGGTATACCCGCTGAACATTGAAATTGCATCCAAATTCACAAATGGACAGAAAGACACGTGGTCCTTCTTTCCCACTTTTAAGTCCCCGAATTTACCCTTTAGCCCCTCGTTTTTGTGTTAATCAAATTTCAGCCTATAACTAATTGACAAGTGGCCATCTTTTCACCATAACTCCCACCAAAAATTCCAGATTGGCCCCCAATTGTACTAGTTGATTCCTTAGCCAATGCTTATCCATTTCTTGAGTAGAAAGCAACCCTAACTTCCTATTTTAACCCTCTTTCTCCCATTTTCTCCCAATTAACTCCTAAAACCCTATCCATCAACCCATCTATAAATCAATCTCTACCTCTCTCATTTTTCTTTAGACTTAAAATCCCTCTCAAAAGGCTTCATTCTCTAATTTCTAAGCCACTTCTCCTTATATCTTCTAACCCTAAATCCATTTCTTCTACTACTTTCTCTAGCCACCTTCATCTATTCTCCACAATTTCTTTCTATTCTTAATTGCTTCTTCTAAACTTCTAATTTCTCCATAACTTCTTCTCAAAAATCTCTTCTTCTTCTATCTCTCTTCTAAATTTATCTTCTTTCATCTTCTAAAAAGCTATTAATTGGAGTTTTGGGTAATATTCTTGGAAACATTTGGAGCTAATATTGGACATCAACATGGAGGCACAAGGAGCTATGGATCTAAATCACATTTGGTGATTTCTTTTCATTATCTTTTGTAATTCCATTTACTTTAGAATTTCAACGAATATTACTTTAGATTTCATGAGCAGCTAATCTTGTATCTAGAGTTTTAGAGGAAACCCATACTTGGGCTTATTTTGAGATATGTTATTAATTGATAAATCCTTCTATTGAGCTTCAATGTCTATTAATTGTCATTTCATGTAGATTCTATTATCTTTTTATTGTTCATGCTTCATAGTGAGATATTTCATGTTTTTGTTAAGTTATTAGATGGGATATGCTTATTAGATGATGAGTGATAGTTAAGAAGTATAGTTTTATATGATGGTCAATTAGAAATATACTAGATTTTGAAATGTGTTATTAAAGAATATCTTCCGAAATGTAAATAGTTTATTATGTTAGATTTTGAGTTCTATATGAAAAAAGGAATTTATTAATTGAATGCATGTTTTAGATAGTCCATTTATATGGTGGAATGAAGAACCCTAGATTTCTTTCCAACCTTGATTTCACTCTTCTTTAGTCTTTTTATTGTTTTCTTTTTAAAATAGTTTTTTAAAACAAATCAAAATTATTAAAGGTGGTGTTCATTTAAGATTTAGATAAAATTACTTGTCCCTTAATTGGGACGATTTCCCGATTTACAAACTTTACTAATAGCACTGTACGAGTTTGTATATTGAAGAAGACTAATTGAATTTCAAAATTGAAGAAAAACAAATGACATACGCTTAACTCTTTTTTCTAATATACAAAGAATAAAATAGAAATTTGGGTAAGAGATCTAGCTTTTAGAAACAAAACCAATTGGAGAAAAATAAAAGATTGAAGGATTTAATTGTTTATGGAATGTAAAGAATAAGAAAATACTCCTAATAAAGGTATAAATTAGAGTGAAAAATGGCATTATGTAAAAATTTGAGGGATTTTGGCGCCACCTCACCACAACCCCACATGCTCGAAAAGTAATTGAGAGAAATAACCACAGCCATTCTTTTTTTTTTATGAAAGGCTGAAGCCTAACTTTATTCAAATGAAATATTGGCTAAATCCGTCGCCAATTCACTTACAATGCAAGATGGGATGTCCGAAGACTCCCAACTATGAGTTACATTATTTGAAAACGCAAATTTTGCAAGTAAATGGGCAATAGTGTTTTTCGTCCGGCCACAATGCCCGAATTGAATATCATCGAAGTTCTGAACATCCAACTGTATATCTGAAATGATATGCTCAATACGCCATGGGGGTTTGATGGGCCTAGAAAGTTTCCTAAATAGGTCACCACCCGCAAGTATACGGGTGTCAAGTAGTAAACCCGGTAAGACCGGAGTCGATCCGCGGAGACTAAGTCAAACTCAACCTTAAACCTAAAACTAACTTGGATTTTTGAATTCGATTTTGATTTTTGACGATTAAATAGTAAAGTATTAAAATAACGTAAATAAGTAATAACGGCGAACGGATGAATGGAAGAGAAGTCTAGGGTTTTGAATCTATTTTAATCATGCATAAACATCGATTTAAATCTATTACCTCTTGGTGACTAAACGAATAATCAATTCTTAAGGACTCTAACTATTATTTATCAACTATCAAGTATCCAATATTAAAGAACCTAATCTAAATATAATGGATCAAGACTAACGAAGTATAAATAATGAAAGATTTAAAAAGAAATTGAAATATGTCTAAGCACCTAAGTTGTCGAAATAATCATCTAATAATCATGCATAACACAAAAATGTCATCAAAACCCTAAACTAGGTGTTTAGCTACTCATCATAATCATGGTGGGAGAGATAAAAATTAATAACATTAAAGAAAGAAAAAGAATCGGAGAAGAAAACACCTTTTTTCTCGCAATTTTCCCTCTGCGCAGCCAAACCGACCCTAAGGGAAGGGTATTTTCCTTCTGGTTTTGCTGAATTCTGCCAAACAGACCCTTAGGGAAAATTATTTTCTCGTCTTCCCGGAAACGGTTTCCTGGTGAGAAAATTATTTTCCTTGACTGGTTCTTCTCTCTCTCTACTGTTTTCTCCTTCTTTCTTACTCTAAATCTTATCTTTCACTCTTTATAACAATAAGAAACTCTCTCTTTCTCTTTATAGCCGAACCAGTAAAGGGAGAAGAATATAAAGAGATTTAAACAAAATCAATTTTATTAATATGAACTCTCTCTCTCTCTTTACGGTACCTTTCTCTCTCTTAACTCGTTCTTTTTAACCTTCTCTCTCTCACAAAGAGAAGGATGACAGAAGAAGAAAAAGAAAACAGAAAAGAAAACTTTTTCTCTCACTTTCTCTCTCTAGCTCTCGGTTTCTTCTTTCAATGGCCGACTCCCTCTAAACTTCTGTCTCTGTTGTGGTTTGAGCCGTCGAGAGATGGTCTTCACCCTCTGTTATCTCCCTTTCTATATAGCTGAGGAAGAATCAGGAGCAATCCCCTCCTTCTCAAAATGGCAACTTCGATTCATCTTTATCAAGCAAACCGAATCTCACTTTCCTTCTATCTTCTTCTTTCCATTTCTATGTGAATTCGAAATCTTCACTTTCCATCTTTGTCTCCCTTTCCTTTCTTCTCTCTCGGTATCTCTCTTTCCATCCCTGTCTTCCTTTCCTTTCTTCTCCCAATCTCTCTAGCTCTCGGCTCTAATGAAGAATGAGGGGATGAGAGAGAAACTTCACGGGACGCGGCTGATTAGTAGTTGAGGTTTATTTGAAATTGATTCAATGTAGCAGGATCTCTCGGATTACAATGCATCACATGAAGGACATCCGTCAGATCAGCAAGGGAGTTACCTCGTTCGTCGGATATTGTCCAGGGGTACGGGAGCTTAAATACACGTGAGTATCAAATCACGTTTTCGGGAAAGTCCCGCGTGACGTCCTATATGTCCCGAATGTGTACCGGAATGCACAACTACCATCCATCTTTTGTTCTTGAACCCGCCACGTGTTGCTTAAAGCTCTGGTCAACTAATTTTTGACTCCGATCTTTGACTTGGACTATCTCCCTAATCCGGACTCCGATTCCAGTTCCGCTTTCGCTTATAGATTCGTATTAGACTCTACTTTCACATGAGCACTAATATTGACCAGAATACCCTTGTCATTAAAATGACCAAAATGCCCCTCAAGCATGTCTTTATCACGATGTTTTCGCATCGAACTCCGTAAATGAGACCTGAGAAAGAAAATCAAACAAATCTTTAGAGTAACCACTCGAACTAGACTAACTAACCCGAGTTAAGAGATTCAGATGGGATATTTTCATGTCTCATCAGGGTTGTTCTTCCATTCGTTTACATATCAAGATGACCTGTATCGAACCCCCCTCCAAATTAACATTCCTGTAGTTCCAATGCTTGGCTAAAATGATTGCCAATTTAGCTGCCATTGTCTCGGCCACTAGCACATCAGACACCACTATAGCTTCTGTCATAGCAGCTAAAAACAATCCTTTGCAATCTCTAGCTATCACCGTGAGTGCAGCCTTGCCGTCTTTCATTGCTGCGTCAAAGTTAATTAATTTTAATCCTACCTTCTCGGGGAGGGGACCAACGTACCGAATTAGATGGTAGCCTCGGTTCTTTCACATGAGCCTCTTAAAGACCAACAAGTTGTCGTCATCTCTCCCATTTTCATAGCTTGTTGAACTATAGTAAAAACACAAGGTAACACCCCATCGAATACTCGTTTATTTCGAACTTTCCATAAACACCACATAGTGTAAATTCTCAGCTTCACTTTGTACTCATCTATTTCTTCTTTAAACCAGGTTAGTAACACCTCTCGAATGCAAGAGGCCTCTTCTAATCGCAGAGACAATAATGAACAATTCCAGACCTCTCTTGCCACTCTACAAGATCTGAATAAATGATCTATAGTCTCCTCCTCTTGATTACAAAAAGGACAGAGCTTCGAAACCACAACATTGAACCTAAGAGCCCAGTCTTTTGTGGGAAGAGCTTGATGTAGTAATCGCCAAATTTGACTCTAGGCAACACACATAATTTTTTCCAAAAAGAATGCCAGGAGAAAGTTGAAGATAACTCACAAGTTTCGACTGATGAGGGGATAGCTTTCTCAATTGTTTTGTAAAGTGATTTCTTCGAGAAAGTTCCTTTTGTTGTATGCACCCATATGGCTTTGTCAATCCTACTTCGTGTACTCAGCTGAATTTGCAGTATAGCTCTCGCTGAGATTTCATCGAACACATCAACTATTACTTCCTTCTTCCACTCTCCGGATGAATTAATCAAGTCCTTAACTCGAAACAGATTTGGTATGTCTTGTTCCTCCACTCTTTTTCCTGGCTTAAAACCCCTCAAGGTAGGAACCTAGGGATCTTCCCAAATACAGATATTCGCACCATCTCCTACCGCAAAACAGAACCCTTCCTTAATGAACTCTCTCATTGATAACATACCTTTCCAAGTTTGTGTACAAGGAGTTTTGGATTTATGTAACTAAAAATCAGAGCTTTTAAGATATTTGACTCTCAATAGTCGAACCCATAAAGCATTTGGTTCTGTGATGAATCTCCACACCAATTTGCCAACCATTGCTTTGTTCACCAATCTCATATTACGGTTTCCTAGTCCTCCATTTTTCTGACTGGATTGTAACTTCCTCCAACTAATATAATGCATTTTCACGGATTCTGTATCATGCCCCCACCAAAAATTTCTTTGGTGTTTCTGAATATTCTCGATCACCCCTTTCGGAACAATATTAGTAGATTGAAAATAAATAAGTATGGAGGACAACTCACTTTTGAGAAGGACCGTTCTTCCTGCGTGTGAGAGTGTCTTCCTTTTCCAACCCGTTAATTCTTTTCAATTTTGTCCACGATGAAATCATATGATTTGATCTTGTGTTTTGGTTTGAGAAGAAAATTTCCCAGATACTTATCATCATTCTTCATTTCCTGAACTCCTAACCCATTGGTCACCATCTCCTTTCTAGTAGACTCACAGTTCCTACTAAGTTTCACAGATGATTTATGATAATTTATAAGCTGCCCCGAATAAGACGCATAAGAATCCAGTATTTGCTTTAACTGTGTAACATTAGTTTCCGATGCCTTGCCAAAAAAGAATAAATCATCAGCGAACATCAAATGACTTACACTTGGAGCGTATCGATTTAATTTCAGCCCACTATATATACCGTCAGTTTCTGTTTGAACCACTAATTTGGTAAGTGTTTCTGAACATAATATAAATAAGTAAGGGCTTAATGGACATCCTTGTCTTAACCCCCGCTCGCTATAGAAGAAACCTTTAGGTATTCCATTCAGTAAAATAGAGAAAGATGATGTCGTTACACAATTCATAATAAGAAGTAATGATTTCGTTAGAATACCATATCGGGTTAGAACAACATGTACAAATTTCCAATCTACCCGATCATATGCCTTTGCCATATCTACCTTTAGTGCAAAGTATCCATCTACAGCTGAGGTCTTAGTCATAAAGTGAAAAATTTCCTGTGCCACAATAATGTTATCTGATATTTGTCTACCAGTATGAAAGAATTTTGGACTACTGAAATTAGATTTTCTAGTAGGGGTCGAAATCTGCAAGTCAATATTTTTGTAATGACTCTATACAGTACATTACAAAGGGAGATTGGTCTATAATCCACCGTAGTTTCTGGATTGTGAATCTTTGGGATCAAAGCAATATAGGTATGATTCAGGTTACTTGGTAATTGACCCGACATAAAGATTGATTGAATTTGGGAGGTAACAGCATCACCTATAACATTCCAACATTTTTTTATAAAAGATTGTCGAGAACCCGTCCGGACCTAGTGCTTTACACGCCTTCATGCCTTTCAATATATGCCAGATTTCATCTTTCGACGAAGGAGCAGATAGCATGTCATTCTCGACTTCTGTCAAAGGCCTATCAGTCAATGCCACGGCTATCGGAAGATCCACAGTTGCTTCAGCTCGTGAAACCCTGAAAAAGTGATCTACAAAAACGTTAGAAATAATTTTTGGATCAGCTGACCAAGACTGGTCATCTAATCTTACAGCATATATGTTATTTTTCCTCCGTC
>BEHA01050306.1:120144-138641 GCA_002897215.1 Eschscholzia californica subsp. californica | reverse complement strand
GGCTAGACTTTCTCGATATTCGTATTACCTTCCTATCTTCGTGGATCGATCCCGGTCTTACCGGGTTATTACTTGACGCCCGTATACTTGCGGGTGGAGACCTTTTAGGGTAACCTTTTAGGCCCATCACATATCAATAAAAGAGGCATCTACATTAATTTTAAGAAAAGGGTAGACAGATGGTTCCAATGTGTTGGGGTTGTATGGTTGTAGGGTTTGTTAGTTTCGGAAAGACGAGGGAATGCCACAACGTGTTTGATAATTTGTATGGGAGATGTGAGGATGCGTTCAAAACAGTCCTCACAACGAACTTTCCAAATGTGTCATAGATAATGGAAAAGTAAAAATCTGTGTTTGTGTGCGATATATTCGTATGGTCCTGCCAAGAGAAGGTCCACCCTGAAATAGCAACGATGTGAGTGGATAACACATTGAAATAAAACCAAACGTTTTTTTGCAAATGGACAGTGAAGAAGAGCATGTTCATGCGTTTCTATGAGAGAACAGTTAGGGCATTCAAAGTGATTGTCGATATATTTCCTTATTCATTGACGCACTGGAAGGGCTGCGGAGCACATTTCCAGAGGAAAATATTGATTTTGGGGATGGTGGTAATAGACCAAATAAAAGACTATTTGGGATAATGTGTGGGTTGGTGTTGTTGGGCTAAGCAGAGGTGTTGATACATAGATTTAACAGTGAATTGGCCTGAGGTGGCCAGAGCCCATCAGATTTTTTCAGATCCGTCTTCGTTGAGATCAATGGCTCTAATGAGGTTACAGGTGGGATTGTAAAAGGTGGTGGTCATAAGTTGTTCGTTCCATTCGTTGTGAATAAGTTAGGAGACCTGAGAGAGTGGAAAGTTATTAGAGTCTGGAAGGGAAACTTTGATTCCTGGCATTTAGATATTTTTTGCAAATTAGACCATAAACTTTTAAACATTACTCGTGAAGACTTAAATTTTGTAACTTTTACATACAAAATCCCAACCCTTAAAACCCCAATTAACTTCTGGCAAAACTTTTTCACCACTGAAAAATGCGTAGGATTTCTTTCTTCGACTTTTTGAGTTTACCCCCTCAATACTAATCGGTAATTTAGTTTATCCACCTTTGTAGTTGATAATTGAGTATATACCTCATTAAACTCACTATTTTAGGCAAAATGTGAGGGTCATGTTTGACGTAAAGGAATTGAATCATATAAATTTTTACGAAGCATATTCTTGACTAAATATAACACAATAAAGTATTACAATTACTAAAAATCACATTATTCGGTCATTACTCTTGGTAGTCATATTTTTCTTCCACACGCCGTTTAACATTGTCTTAATGTTTCTAACAAAAACAGTAAATTTAAGGGAGGTAAACTCAATTATCAATTATTGAGGAGGCAAACTCAATTACCAATTAGTATTGAGGAGTAAACTCAAAAAAGCCATCTTTCTTTAGCCATTTGTTTATATTTTTTAAATCCCATGTAAAAAGGTACCACAAGAATATTTCACCCCAGTTGACTGAATTTGTCCAACAAAATGCCAAAACTGAAAGATCCTCAGTGGTGAAATCATTTTATTCTCGAATATACCATTATACTTTCAACTGGGATGGAATTTCGACTTTAGTTCAGTTGGACGAATATAATGCAAATATTTTTAAAAAATATTTTACAAAAGATTTAGACAATTTCAAACCTATCATCTTCACCAAGATTTGGACAGAATAATATTTACTACCAAAAATCTAACAACAAATAGGATATTTAGTGGTTGACGGTTATAGTTGTGGTGGTTGGTTGAGTTTTGTAAGATTTTTTAGTGATGTTTGTGAAGTTTAAGGAAGTAAAGAATGGAGTGAGACGTCCAGCAAAAAAAACTAAGAATGAAGTGAGACAAAAGAAAACTTTTTTTTGTTGATGAAAGAGCGAATTTATATTAATACCGTAATGCGCATATTGGAAATTAAAAGTGGAACATGATTCTAGATGGTTTCCTATTTGTGATTTCTTGCCCATTTAGCTAGATTCTCAGCTTGTCTATTACCGACTCTTTGAATTTAGACGAATCAAATGCTATTGAGCTGCCTCGGGTGCTTTTGTATTAGCTTGAGGTGAGGGGTAATTTTCCATTGGGTTGTCGCCGCTTATTCAAGTAATTTATGGTGTTTTTTGTTATCAATTTGAGTACATAAAAACTTGTATTTCATGTTTGATGCCCATGTAATCCAAGCTAAAATAACTTTGTCTTCACTTTCTTCAGTCGCACGTGTTCAGAATGTATCTGATTTAGCTGCAATAAAATTAGCATTGTGATCCTGTAGAATTAGACTTGTGCCTATGTTTTCTTTACTGCTTTTGAAAGAAGCATTTGTATTCAGTTTGACATAAGGTAAACTAGAGGTGACCATTCACATTTTTTGGTACTAATATTGTTATGGGTTTGACCTTGACCAGTAGTAATTTTTTGGAAAACGATAATTTGATCAATAAATTGTTGAGGTGGGAGTATGGTGTATTAATGAAAGCATCAATGGCATCTAGCTTTCCAAGTAAATCTTAGTATCGTGGCATAATGTGGTATAATTGTGATATTGTGCATTGAGATAGAGTCTTTCCATGAAGTGATCTAGTCTATTAGAGATAAAATACTGGTTGAAATAGTATTGAAGTAATACTAAATTGTTTCTAGCAAAGCAACATCGTAATAAAGCATGTTCCTTAGTTTCTTTACTCACACAAGATGGACCATTGTAATGATTACCTATTATTTGTCTATATGATGGAGAACGGGTAGAGCTCTCGAACAACATTTCCATAGAAAAAGTGAAACATGAGGGATTTTGTGAATATGCCAAATGAGTTACACTTAACATCATTTTGCTCATTGACTATATGTTCGTACATAAAACAGACAGAGTAAGGTCGAACCATAAAACAAATCACATAGGCTTTCAATTGAAAAATGGTGGATATTTGCGGAAAAGTTTAATTCTAATTTGGCCAACGATTTGTGACAACTGCAATATTTGGCCTCCATATTTGTTCAACCTTCAAATTTGGACCCCAAGACCATAACTCTGGTGTTCAAACTTAACATTTAAAAGTTGCTTTTTCTTTTTATCCTTTGTGAGGGTAGGAAATCGCGGGTCAAGAAGTCAGCTGGACCAGGCCGTTAACCGGATGTCGAACCTCTACCTGTTAATATTTTTGCGGGCATCGACGACGTCTTTGGACTTAACCTGTGACAAAAGAGACAAGAATACACGTGACCGTAAGTCTCTTGGGACACCGGGATGGTGCCGGCCTAAGGGGGCTCAGACGGTCAAGTCAGTAAGCTTGCAAGAGAAGTAAAAGGTACGTGAATATATCCTTGGAATGTTACCGTTAGTTGGATAATGTTCGGAGTTTAGGCACGGCTCATAGAGTGGTCAGAGCTCGCTCTCTACAGATAGTCTGACTTGTTTGGAGAGAGATTATCAGGCCTGCCTCGTGTATGAGACAGTCCTAGAGAGGTTTGTTGTTCAGGGGTATGTACCGTAAATAAGTGAAGAGCTTTATGTTCCTGACCTTGTATGTGGATAATCACGTGGGTAACAAGTAAAGGACCCGACCTTTAGGGGAGAGAAAGTAGGCAGGCTCTTAAAGGTAAAGTGGTTGAACCCTTGATCCCATGAGTGTCTGGAGAGAGAAAGTAGCCTACTTCCTCAAGGTCCCGTACTCTGATGATTGTACCTCGTAAAGAAGGCAACAAGATCCTGAACCTTCTATGAACAATTCCTCGTAAAAACTTGTATAATATGAGACCGATCCTTAGGTGAGAGGATGAAGACAGGATTATGCGACAGATCGGGATTCTGCCAAAGAGCAAGACTCTATGGGAGGAGGTCTGAAGGATATGGTGCCTGAAGTCTGAAGGAATGGTATCCTTCCGAAGGAGTGTCCTTCGACCAAGGATGCAATGCGTGCAATTTGGCTATTAGGATCTTAATGACCTTATTCGGAAGATCATTAGTCCGGTCCAATTAGGGGTCGTAATGCTTAGCTAGAAGCCAACTACGATCGTCGAATCAAGAGTTGATTCGCGGCTAACATAGACCGGATCCTACAAGGGTTACACAACAGAATAATGATTTGAACGGAGAGAATTGACTAGATGGATAATGGCAAATAAGTGGATTGGATCCGTTATTGGTAAGTCCAGAAAGATTCGGAGAAGTCCGAAAGAGATAAACATGTCCGGGCCCAAAAGGGAGGCCCGGAATGGCTTTAGGGAAGCCGGCCATGTGATGGCCGGCTAGGCCCTAAGTGGGCCGGCCAAGGAAGCCCATAAAGGGCTATGTTGGCCGGCCACACTTAAGTGACCCAATGGAGGGTATTTTGGGTGTTGCCTAATAATTAGGTTTATGGAATCCTAGTTTGAGTCTAATACCTCTTCTAGGGAATTCTATATATACCTAATTATACAACCTAAAGAGAGAGATTGAATTCTCAACAACTGAGAGGGTTAACTGAAAGAGTTTCAGAATATACATCTCAGAGAGAGAAAGGGAAAAGGAGTTTTCTCAAGTATCTAGTCAAGAAGAAGGAGTTCTTCATCTCAACCTTCAAGAAGGTCCTAGCTGACTGAAAGGAGGGAGTTCAAGTCATTATTCGGTGTCTCAAGTAGAGGAGCTACATTTGGAGCTCTTATCTTCCGAATACTGATCGGAATTTAGTTCATGGGAAAGCTATTAAGAGGTAATCTTCTTTCCAATCTAGTTCATTGGTATGTTCATGTATAGATCCTGGAATTAGTGTTAAACATATGATGTTTGAGATTCCGCTACCAACACTAATAGACAATTAGGTGTATGAGATATACTAGGTTATTCCCCATCAGGAGGTCTGTTGAGGATTTGAGGGCGGACCTCTTTATCTAGGGTTGGATGTGTTGTCGTACTTGGGTCTGTTGAGAAGGCGAGGCAAACCTCTTCTTTCAGGGTTGGAAGTGCTTACGTATTCGGCCAGGTGAGGAGGTGAGGGCGGTCCTCTTCCTCCGGGGCTGGAAGAGCTCCTTTACTTTGGCGTTGTTTCGAGGTATCCGAAGATGAATGGGTTGGCCCCATTAGCCATTAGTTCATGGGCTTCGTCACCGAGTAAGCCCATCAATCCTGAATTCCTTGGGGCACTCCTGGTGACGTATTTTGGCCCATAAATCCTTTATTTCTATAAATTTCTTCATATGAGTCATTTGGGGATGAGTGGAAATAAAAACAAATGTCCTAGATTTGTTCTCTGGTATATGGAGGACTATTTTAGACGGTAAAAAGAATTTAGACAAGCTTTATTGGGAATTTTATCCAAATCGTGAATGTACTTAACTTGCGGTAAACGTAGGAAATAACTCTATTTTTTTTTTTTTACCCAAGCATGTCTAAAGACCAATGTGAGGAGTTCTGGTTAGTGTTGTGATGGTTCATGAAAATGTCCCATCTGAGTCGTTTAATTTAGCCGAGTTAGTTCTTTTCGAGTCTTTATTATAATAAAATGGTTGGTTTTCTTGATTAGGTGTCTTTTGTAGAGTTATGTGTGAAAAGTGATTAAAAATGGGAGGAAGTTACTTGAAGAGCATTTTGGTCTTTTGGACACAAGGGTATTCTGATAAATTTGGTCAAGGTCAGTTTATGGGTGAAAAGTAGAGTCCGAGACGAGCCAGTAGGAGAAAACAGAAGTCAATTCAGAGTCCGGATGAGTGAAATATGCTAAAGTCAAAGTTAGAGTCAAAGGAAGTGGACTAGTGGGATACCTTCGGTCACCATTCTGGCTGGTGGGACACAACAAGGTGACGTGGCACGTCCGGAAGCGTGGAGCATCAGTATTTGGTATACCCGCTGAACATTGAAGTTCCAACCCAAATGCACAAACGGACAGAATACCGTGATCCCCTCTTTTCTCCTTTTAAGCCCTCCGAAATTACCTTCTAGCCCTCCTTTTGTCCTTCCTTAATTTTGAGCCTATAACTAATTGACAAGTGGTCATCTTCTCACCACAACTTCCACCAGAAATTTCAGATTTGCCCCCAATTGTACTAGTTGATTCCTTAGCCAATGCTTATTTATTTCTTGGAGATAAAGTAACCAAACCTTTCCATTTTTACCCTTTTCAACCTTATCATCTAAAACCCTAGCCACCACCAATATAAATAAACCTCTCCAGTCTCCATCACATTATTTGGCAGACTTGAAAACCCTCTCAATCCCTCTCCTCTTTTAGCCTCCATTCTTTTCTAACCTACCTCTTTCTCTAACCCTAAAATCATCTTCTTACCTCCTCTTACCTATTTCTTTCTCCAACCTATTCCCTCTTCTCTAATTTTTAATCTCATACTTTCCCTCTTCTTCTAGTTCTAACCCTAAAAACCCATCTTCTTCTACTTTCTCTACCACCTTCATCTCTTCTTTCTACTTCTAATTTCTTCATCTAAACTTCTAATTTCTCTATAACTTCTTCTCTAAATCTATTTCTCTTCTAAATTTATCTTCTATCATCTTCTAAAAAAGCTACTATTTGGAATATTTGGTGTAATATTATTGAACACATTTGGAGCTAATATTGAACATCAACATGAAGGCACATGGAGCTATGGATCTAGATCTCCTTTGGTGATTTCTTTTCATTTTCCATTTGTAATTCCATTTAATTGTAGTTTAATGAATACTTCTCTAGATCCAATGAATAGCTAATCTTATATTTAGGGTTTATGATGAAACCTATTGTGGATCTTTTTAAGATATGTGATTTGATTAATTAAACCTTTTGATTGTGCTTTAGTGTCTTTAAATACATGAATATGAAATGCTTTTATCAAAAATACCTCCCGAAATTTATATACTTCATTATATTAAATTTTGAGTTATAAAGAAAGAGGCTTATGGTGCGTTTGGTTGCAGGATTCATGAATCCAAATGATTTCTTTTGGTTTGTTTGGTAACCAATAAGAATTCTAGGATTCTTGATTCTTTCATTTAAAATCCTTTGGTTTGTTTGTCTATTATATTTGGATTCTTATAAACTAAGATTCTAATTAAAATAATATCCTTCAAATTCATGAATAATATCCCCAAAACAAAATCTCATCCAAATATTGTCTCTAGGTAACTGAAATTTCATGAAACCAATTTTTTTCCAATAAAAATAGTTATTTCTTTCTAAAAATAATTATTTTAAAAATATTATTTTTTTTAAAATTATTATTTTTTTGAAAATCATTATTTTTTTCAAAAATCACTATATTTTGCAAAAATCATTATTTTTTCAAAAATCAATATTTTTTTTTCAAAAATAATTATTTTTTTTCAAAACTCATTATTTTTCAAAAAACATTGTTTTTTTCAAAAAATAATAATTCCTTCTACAAAATAATTATTTTTCAAAAATAAAAATAATGATTTTTGAAAAAAACAATGATTTTTTAAAAAAATGATTTTTAAAAAAATGATAATGATTTTTTAAAAAAAATAATGATTTTAAAAAAAAATAATGATTTTGAAAAAAAAATTGATTTTTGAAAAAAAATATAATAATTTTTAAAAAAATAATATTTTAAGAAAATAATGATTTTTCAAAAAAATAATGATTTTTCTAAAAAAATAATGATTTTTAAAATAATTATTTTGTAGAAGGAAATAAATTTTTGTTGATTTTAAGTTTGAAATTTAGGTTTATTAATCCAAAATCCTAGCAAATCTTAGGGGATAGGGTAAGATTTTGGTCCAATACAAATTTTGGAATTAGGAATCCTTAGGATTCAAGAGTTCTAGGATTCTTGGTAGCCAAACAGACCAAGGATTCATGATTCCTACCAAATCCCACTTTTGATAGGAATCCTACTTAGGAATCCTGCAACCAAACACACCATTAGTTGATTAATTATATGTGTTAAAAAGTGAACTAATATGGTGGATTCTAAATCCTAGATTTTTCTTTCTCATCTTACCCCCTTCCTATTTAGTTTGTCATTGTTTTATTATTTTCAAAACTAAATCAAAATTATTAAAGGTGGTGTTCATTTAAGATTTAGATAAAATTACTTGTCCCTTGAAACGATTTCCCGATTTACAAACTTTAGTATAACTTGATCCCTACACTTGGGGAATAGACCTTTTTTAGGCCTATCAAGTTGTAATTTCAAATAGGAAGCTACCCATCAGATACCTTGGACTGCTGCTACCAGCGTCTAGATTATCGTATAAAGATTGCATTCCACTTTTAAATAAGATCCAGACCAGAGTGCAATCATGGAAAGTGAGAATTTTATCTTATGTTGCTCATTTTCTAGAGCTCAGTTTTTGTCCTTCCAAAAAGAGTGTTTAAAGAGATCAACAAGATTTTTAATCGCTTCTTATGAAAGGGACTTGAAGATGACAACAATTGGCCAGCTGTGAAATGGTCTGAAGTATGCCTTTCGAAGAATGAAGGTGGACTGGGGTGGACTGGGGTTGCGGGACATCGAAACTATGACTCTAGCCCTCAACCTTAGACATGCGTGTGGGGCTTAGTGAGTGGCAAGACTAATTTATAGGGTAGATGGGTGAGGCAGAATCTGATTCGGCGTCAGAATTTCTGGACCATGAAGGTCCCTAAAAGATGTTCATGGTGTTGGAGGAGAATTTTGAGTTGTAGACAGCTAGCAAAAGATACGGTGACATATATACATGGTCCAAGGCGGAAGTAAAACCTTTTTCTGGCGAGATATATGGCACCTCTCTAGTTCGCTAGATGAATTGTTTATATCCAACAAACAGTTTACTACCACGCTAAGAGAGGATGCTCTGGTTTCGAATACTTAATACAGGGACATTGTGTTGTTGCTGATCATATTCGCCATATTCTAACTGAAACTTGCAATATACTTCAACATGTAGAAGTGGGAGGACTGGATGAGGACAAGGTGGTCATGAAAATTACTTCTTTGGGAGACTACATTGTAGAAGATACATATGATCACCTTCAACAGAGAGGAAATCTAGCTTCTTGGTCTAGACTTGTATGGGGCTCAGAGAAAATAATGAAACACTCCTTTATCACATGGATCGCGTTGAAGAGTGATCTGAAAACCAAGGTAAAAATGAGGAGGTTGGGGCTTGATGTTGATGAGATGTGCCCGTTATGTCGAAGAGTTGAAGCAACCGATGAACATCTCTTTTTCCAATGCATGTTCTCGATTTCTTTATGGTCGGAACTTAATGGGCATCCCACGAAACCATACGGGATCTTGGGACGACGAGATAAAATGGTGTGTTATGACATTTCAAGGCAACTCGATTATGTGCAAAATTGGAGGATTAATCTTTACAAACTATTTCTATCATGTATGGACAGAACAAAATCACAGGGTGTTCCGTAGTGAAGTCAGACCGATGCAATCAGTGCTTCAGGCAGTAATATGCGAGATACGAAGCAAGGTGATGGCTTGGAAAATACGACCCAAATCTACCAACGAAGCCCATCAATTACTAGCCTGTTGGAACTTGGTTGTTCCACTCACTTTAACGCCACCCAAAACTTGCAAGGGGCAAGGCCCACTGAGCGGTGAGACTTTAATTAACACAGACGGGGCGTTTGTCGCTAACAGGGAAGGTTTGGTGTGATCCTTCGAATTGCAGAAGGGGAACCTATAGTCGTCGTAGCAGCCATGACGGAAAGGGTGTCAATATCATGCACAAAATGCAAGGAGTTCGCTTAGGTTTGCAGTTAGCCCTCAAATTCGACAGGAAAAGAGTGGTCATCGCCACTGACTCATCTCTCATGGTTCATATTATGACTAATGTCTACAAAGACCCACGTTGGCAACTAAATGGAACGGTAAGAGAAATCAATTCTCTCAGTGCTCGATATTGCATGTATTTCGAGAAATAAATCAGGTTGTGAATTTCTTTTATCAAAGATGACAACGCAATCGAGCTTTACAAAGATGTCACCTAATGCCTTCCCCGAGGACCTCTAAAGATTTTGAGAGATGAAAGAATATGTGTACTTAAAATAAGGCATAATTACAGATATGCGACCTTCGCCGGAGAAGATGATGAGGTGGCGAGAGATGATGTGGAGGAGAGAGGCGATGAGATGGAGGGGGAGAAAGGGAGAGACAAGGTGTTTCTAATTTTTTTAAATGAATTCCATTTTGGCCCCCTAATTTTTTCTAAAATAGTTAGAATTTTTGACATTACCCCAAATTTGAAAGGGGTCAATTTTGAATTTACAAAGTAATTTTTATAAGAAGGGTGAATATGAAAACATAAACTTAACAATAAAAGCTAACGTACGGTGTTAACAAAAGGGGGTCAAATTTGAATTTACGAAAAATAAGAAGCCAAAAAAGAAGCTGGTCACAAAGTAGGAGGGCGGAAAGAAAATAACTTAAAAAATTTTAGTTGTCATGGGGGGACCCAATAATCCATAGACAATGTAAAATTGAACAAAAGAACATAAGCCAAACGCCCCTTGACTAACGATCCATTAAGTCTTGTAATCCTTAGCTCAACAAAAAAAAAAAGTCTTTTAATCCTTAGTTTATTCCACTTCTTCTGACTGAAGCCTTAGTCTTTGTTTTAGAAAAAAAAAAAAAAAAAGAAGGTAAAGTGTTTCAAAAAAAAAAAAAAAAAGCCTTAGTCTTTCCATGAGTCTTCTTCTCAAATCTTGAACTTTTTTTTTGTTTTCTTTTTTGTATTTTCAAGAAGGTAAAGTGTTTCAACAAAAAAAAAATTAAAGTACTTAGTTCATTGGTGGAAGAAAGAAATTCAAAAATCATATTAAAATTCACGTCTACTTCTGTTTAATGGTGTGATCTACAAAACTATCCTATCAGGGGCGGTTCCAGGGAAGGGGGTGTTGCGGCTCCCCCGACTTCCCCCAATATTTTTAAATAATATTAGATACAAAAAAAAATCTATGTATACATATTATTTCTGTGTATTATTCTATCATAAAAGGTGGGGTAGCTTAGTGGTTGTTGATTTAGTTGAGACATAAGAGGTCTCGGGTTTAAACCCCCTCACTTGCACTGCTAACATCATATTCCTATAGAGTCCATAAAAAAAATGTACATCGTATCCTTGTAGAGTGCATAAAAAGGCATGAGAGGGGAAAATGGGAGTCCGCCGATAAGAATAAGTAGTACAGGGATGCAATCATACCCGCACTAATGCACTACATCCCATCAAAACTCCGAAGTTAAATGTGTTTGGGTCTTTGAAAAAGTAAAAAGAAATATTTGTTTGACAATTAATGTGTAGTTTAACTCTTTCAAAGTGAACCAAAATCACTAAGGAATTAATATCCTTTGAAACTCTTTTAGTGGGAACCAAAATCACTAACTAATTAAAACCCTTTAGAACTCTTGCAGTGGAAACCAAAATTAAGACCCTCTAGAACTCTATATCAGTGGGAACAAAAATTACTAATTAAGACCCTTTGAAACTACTCTGTCAATGTGAACCAAAATCACTAACTAATTAAGACCTTTGAAACTCTTTCAGTGTGAACCAAAATCACTAAATAATTAAGATCCATTGCAACTCTTTAACCAAAATTACTAACTAATTAAGACCTTTTGGATGAAATCACTAACTAATTAAGACTAAGCATACCAATTTTTCATGTCCCAAGAATACTAGTCCATCACAAGATAATCACAGTCTGAATCCCCTAAAAAGGAAAATTACTTAAGAAACCGAGTCAGATCTGCACAAATTTGCAAGATTTATAAGGGAAAGCCGAAGCAAGAACATTACCATGTAAGCGAAAAACTAAAAACCAAGACAAAATTTGATTTCCGAGATCATATTCACTGGATTATGATGAACTCAACAGGACTAATTTGATTAGTAAGCTAGACTCTTTTTATATATAGAGGAAGAAAATATCTTATTCAATGTAAAGGCACATACATATCGAATACAATCTTTGTTCTAAGATTCTCGAGTGAAAAAAGGAACAGTAACAAGGGCAAATGCTTGATACAAATTCTTACTCAAGAGTTGTGCTCATTCAATTTCAGATAACTACCTAAAATACATAGATGGATGTTTCTAATGGTTCGACCCTTGAGAAGGAAGGCGGAATGAACCCCCAGAGTAAAGCATTTGGTAGACAGGTCTTATTCTCAATGTCAAGATTACGCTCAGAATAGAGCCGAGACCACAGACTCCTGCTAGAATGAAGAAAGTGAGTCTGAAGCAGTTAGGACCCAAGCAGGATGCACTTGAAGCAATCAAGTTCAGTCCTTGCTGCTTTGCTGCTTCCTTATCGTAAAGATAGCCAGCTATACCCCCTGATAATATAAGTGCACCTAGAGGATTCCCCAGCAACATGAAATTGTAAATCACGCCAAAATGCTTTAACCCAAATAGTTCAGAGGCGGTCGGGACCATGATAGAGAACTGAACTCCGTAACAGATTCCAAGTAATGCTATTGCGGCATAAAGGGTCCCTTCAAGACCCGATGCAAAGAGAAGGTATGTTACCACCATAATAACTTGAGAAATTGTCATCCAAATCGTTCGAGGGATTGTTTTTGACCTGCAAATCAAAAAAATTCCTTACCACTTCAGTAAAGTTCACATGGAACCAAAAGCATACCAACCCAGAACGAGAGAAGTCTCAGTACATTGTGTTCCCAAATGAGCAGGAAAAATAAAAATACAGGTAGTACCGTCGATGGTTCGTCTCGTTGGACTTTTAATCTGAGTTTTAACTTTCTATGTTAGTTTTTATAGGTTAGGGTCATCTTATCAAGGTCCAGATGTTTGGGTGGAACTCATGCTACCAGAGGTTTTCTTTGAGGTTTAGTTCTAGGTTAGGATATCAGATTTCACACACTTCAAGCTACCTAGGAACCTAAAACGGTTATTGTGTACTATCCCTCTAATAAGAGACGAGAAAATGAAAATAACAACGTACAGTAAGAAGGAAAAATAGATACCTCACGAAGTGCTCAGAAACAACACCGCCACCAAGACGACCCACAAAATTGCAAAAGCTAAAGATGGACAAAAGAATTGTGGTATCATGTGATCCTAGTGCAATCCCAATCTGTGCCAAATTGTTAAGAACAGTTACACCAGAACCAACTCCAAAGAAGTAAACCAGGAAGAGAAGCCAGAAATCAGCCTTTACAAAGGCTTCACGTAATTTGAAATCCTCTCCTCTTCTTGGTCTCCGCTTCTTCTTCACTGCACCCTCACCTTCGGCAATAAGTAAATCGATATCAGAAGCATCATCAATGTCCTGGAAGTTGGTTGCCGAAGAAGATGGGGTCAGCAATGATTCTGTTTTGTCATCCGTAGGCATCAATTGATCCGATGAGCCAAGTATGCCCGACTTTCTAGGATTAGTTGGACAAAATGTCATTTTTAAAGGGATTGCAAGTGGTGCCATGAGAAGGAGAACCATTATAGCAATAAATAAGTAGGAAACACCAGTACTTAACGAGAAGACATCATCCAACACTGTAGTAGTGAGAAGATAGATGCCAAGAACGATACTGGCAGCTTGTGTGAATACGAAATGTCGGTGTTCTACTGAGTCTTCTACTGACCCAGGGGTGCAAGGCCTAACAAAATATATCATTGCTAAACACATAACTGGAACAGCTATTGTGAGGAATAGCAAGAGATTCGAAGATGATTTATGAAGAACTGCTGAGTAGATCTCAGTATATACTGCAGCACTAAGTCCAACATAACCTTTAAGAATGCCAGCGACAGTGCCCCTACTGAGAGGGAAGTTCCTCATGTTGGTCACTAGAACACCAGTTCCCAACCATGCGCTACTGTTTGCCGCGACACATAGCGCCAACCACAACTGCATGAACCAAAAAAGAAGAAAGACTAAAGATCCAAGACAACTATTCATCCATATTTTCAAAACATAAATAGGTCTAACAGTCTAAAGCATCTCCTTGCGAAAAAACAAATCACGATAATAAACATTCATTATGATTTCACAGAGAGATTTACTAACAGAAATTGAAATATCTCTAGTTTAAATTTGCAATCTCATGTCACTAAGTAATGGCTGAACTTAAATCATTAATTGAAAACGCAAGATATACACTAAGTTAATCTACAAAACAAGAAATAAGTAGCTACCCTAAGCTAAAATGACACTATACAAACAAGACACTATTCAAACAAGAACTTAAACCATTCGATCTTTCTTTACATTTTAGTCTAAATAAAAGTTACGTAAAACCCTAAAACCCCGTGTCACCTACCATTCTATTCAAGTTATTTGGAGCAGGGTATTCACCATTCAGGTTGAATTGACTATTTAAATACAATTTGTACAAAAATCGTCGTACTGATTGCCTTCTACGCCATGAGTCCTATAATGAAATCTATGGGAACAATGATTCAAATCGTCTTGCTGATTGCCATATAGACAAACTCGGTCGTAACCCTTGGCTGGATTTTCTCAAAACATTAAAAGGATTTCCATTTTTGTTCTACCCTAGTTGAATTTTGAACATATCTTCAAGTGGCTAAGATCAATTTAATAAAACTAAACTATGAAATCAAGTTTTTCACTAAAACTTGATAGAACTTTCATAATTGAGAAGCATCCAAATAAGTGAAAACTACATACATAGCAAACTGATTCAAGGGACATCCATGCAAATTGGTTATAAAGATCAATAAAAAACCCAGAAGAGATAAATTAAATAGAAATCAAATAGAAAGGGGTATAAGTGAAGAAGATTACGAGCCAGTAAGACAAAGAGTGAAGAGTCTGACTAACAGCAAGCCATAAAACCCCATAACCCAAGAAACAGGCAAGAGTACCAATCAAGAGAATACACCATGGTGGGAGTTTATTACAGATGAGACCTGGTAAGATACCAACGTTCTCCCCAATATCACTAGCAACACCAAGCATAGTTAGCTGTTGTTGATTGTAACCCAGAACTGATTTAAGTGAATGAGAGTAGAGAGGGAAAGTGTATCCATTCCCTGCTGCTATTTGAACCCAAACAGCAGCTCCAAGACCAACCCATGGTGGTCTACTTCCCACTTTCAAAATCCCAGCTGAAGCTCTAGTCGCCATTTCTCTCTCTCTCTCTCTCAATACTATCCTTCAACTACTATTATACAACCTTCAGATCTTCACTTACCTGCCTGTTGAATGTGGGTTAAATAATGAATATGAAATTGACTGAAATCTGACATAGGGAAGGGGGGAGATGGGATCGTCTGGTGGGTGGCTTTTTTTTTTTTTTTCTGTGAGAAAGGGGGAAAGTGTTTTCTGCTGTGTGACAGAAGAAAGGTATAAAGAAAGAACTCTTCAGGGTCATTTTTGGCTGGCCCTCTTTTGCTGCTTCTTGTCCACACCTACTTTGTTGCCCATCCAAACTCTAGGAGTCTAGAGGGAATAATGGGATGAACGGCCCAACTGAACGTTTAGTTTGGCCCGCTCCAGGCCCTGTTATGAGCTGAAAGGCCAAAACCCCTCATCTCTCTTCCTGCACCCTTTATTCAATATCTCTTTGATTGAATCAACAAATTTGTTCAACCTTTTCTGTCTGATGGTGTTCCCGCGTGAACCTGTCACTTCATCTTTCATTCACTCTTTTATAATGGATTTTTGAGCCAGGGGTCCAAAAAGTGGGGGGTAAAATGAAAAAAAATCCTAAGTTGCCTAAAAATGAGGTGCAGATCCTAATGTCAGGGACAGCTCATTATTCCCTGGTTTTTATTTTTTTTCTCCCTTTCTTGCCCCTGGACAGAAAATTCTTTTGTTTTCTGAAAATATAAAGCGGGAAAGTAAAATTTTTTGAAAATTCGAAATTTTTGGCCGAAATTTTGGCTCGTCCAGCAAACTCTGTCTTTTCGTTTTCTTTCTCTCTCTAAATCACTACTTTCGTTCCTTCCCTCTTTCCGTTTCTTTCTCTCTCTCAAATTTTCATGTTTTTCTCTTCCATTATCTCTCAAATTTTTCCTATTGAGCCCTATTTTCCAGAAATTTTGGCGACATTGTAGGATCCCGCCTACAGATTTTCGCCAAAATCTTTATCTTTCTAGGTTTATCTCTCCCCCTAATTTCTTTCATAATTTACGGTAAATTTATCTCTCTTTTCGGAAGGTTTTTTTAAAATCTTAAAGTTTTTTTTGGATGGATTTCATTTTCAAATTTTAGATTTATCTCCAGATTTTCCTTCTCTCTTTATCATATTTCTCTCTAGATTTTTTACCTTTTGAATCAAATACTTTATTTTTCAAATACTTTATTTTTCAAATACTTTCATTTTATTTTACACTTTCTCTGTAAAACAATAAAATTTCCAGAACACAAGAAAATTTCCTACTACAAAAATGTCTAGTACATAACCCAATTGGTAATATACAAAACAATTCCCGGTATATAATTTAATTCCCAGTTCGAAAAGTGTCTAGTACACAATACAATTCCCAGTAAATACAAAAATTCCCGGTAAACAAGAACATTTACTGTACAAAAGTGTCTAGTACACAAGAAAATTCCTAGTAAATAAAATAATTTCCGGTACACAAGATAATTTCCCGGTACAAAAGTGTCTAGTACACAAGAAAATTCCCAGTAAATAAAGTAATTTCCAGTAAACAAAAAAATTTACCAAGAAAATTCCCAGTAAATAAAGTAATTTCCGGTAAACAAAAAAATTTACCAAGAAAATTCCCAGTAAATTAAATAATTTACCAGAGAAAAATTCGAAATTTGAACCAATCTAAAAAAACTCGAGCCAATCTTGAAAAATTCAAAATTTGAACCAATCTGGAAAAATTCAAAATTTGAGATAAGAAACAAATCTTAAAAAAAAAAAATTTTGAACCAATCTGGAAATATTTGTTGAGATTGGTTAAATTTGGAGAGAGAAAAAATCTAAATTAGTTAGAATTTGATTAAATTGGGAGTGAAATTAGGATTTGGTTAAATAAGTAAAGAGAAATAAATCTGGAAAGAGATTTAGAGAGAGAAAGTAAAACGCAGAGTAGAGAGAGAAAGTAAATCCCGTGATTTTTCAGAGTGGCAATTCCGTAATTTTCTGGGTGGCAGATTCCGTAAATTTGATGAAAAAACAAGGACGTTACGGTACTTTCGCGTGGGCCTCTGACTATTTGGACCTGGCTTTCATTTATTGGCAACCCAGGATGGGAATCCTATTTACTCCCTGGTTTTGGACGGTTCACCCAATCCCCCTTTTATAATTATGTTCTCATTTATGTCTCTTTTGATATGAAGAGGGTGAAAATTTCGGTTACAAATTCATGTGAACTCTGTAAATTCTTCATCTAATTCCTAAGTAAAATCATCATTATTTCATAAAAAAAAAAAGTAAAATCATCATTTATGTCTTCCATTTACTCTTCCTCGTCTATTCATTTATTATGTTGAAATATTTATGAGGAATTCAAAAAAGTAAAATCAACAACCAATGATCGTTAGAGACTAGAACTTGTAAATCAGAAATTGTTGAGAAGGTGTTTGATAAAATTCCTCGACTAGAATGTGAAAAAGAAGGAGATGATGAAGGAATAGAATTGATAGTACAATAGCTATTTACTTAGGGGGGTAGTGGTTCAGGACATTGGAGGACACTCAGAGACAAAATGTTCCAGAAACATTTCAAGACACTTCGGGACATTTGTCCGTAGACAAAATGTCTTTATGGACATTTCAGGACATTTGATTCATAGACAAAATGTCTCAGAGACATTTCAAGACATTTGGTTCATGGACAAAATGTCCTGGGGACATTTCAGCATATTGAATCCATGGACAAAATGTGTAGTGGATATTATTATTATTATTATTATTATTTATTATTATGATTATTATCTCATCGTTGAAGGATAATTGGTAGACATTTATTATTTTAATATTATCATTATTGTCAAACCATATGAAATAATATATTTGTACTCATGTTTCAATAATATATTTTTCGACTTTTGTGGACATCTGTGGATATCTGAGGACATTGATGGCAGTTGGTAGACATTTATTATTTTAATGTAATCATTAATGTCTAATCATACGAAATAAATTTGAATTACTACTTTGAAAATATATTTTTCGATTTTCGTAGACATCTGTAGATATCTGTAGACATTGATGGGCAATTGGTAAATATTTATTATTTAATATAGTTAAATATTAATATAATAATAATAATATAATAATAATATAATATAATATAATATAATATAATGTAATGTAATGTAATTTAATGTAATGTAATATAATATAATGTAATGTAATATAATATAATATAATATAATATAATATAATATAATGTAATATAATATAATATAATGTAATAATAATACAATAATATAGTAATATAATAATAAGATAATATTATAATAATATGATTTGATAATATTATTATTTTTATTACCTTCCTTACTCAAATATATAATAATAATAATAATAATAATAATAATAATAATAATAATAATAATAATAATAATAATAATAAT
>BEHA01050306.1:102204-114371 GCA_002897215.1 Eschscholzia californica subsp. californica | reverse complement strand
TTTTTTTGTTCAAGAATTACCTTCCCATGTAGTAAACCACTTAATGTTTGATCTTCAAACAACGAAATGGGAACTGTTATTGATGATACATAAAATGGTCAACCGTTGACTGACGTCAAGAAGTCAAGAAAAAATTATAAACCCAACGGGTCAACCCGTCTCAAGGAAGCAGGATAACTAGGCCCAAAGGGATCCGCCACCTCAGCCCAGAATTTGAGGTCGGCTAAATCCTCTAAGGAGCTCTAGTTGTGTTTCGCTTAAAACACAGCCAGGTTTGTCCTGGAATTTTCAAGAAGTATAGCGGGTCCACATAAGCTAGGTCGATGACTTATACCCTGAATATGGGAAGACAGAAACACACAGCACGCTTACCGACTTAATCATGAATCTTCTTAAAAGATCTTAGTCGGCTACGATCCTAAATGTTTAATTACCTTGGGCTACAAGAGTCTAAAAGGAGGTAACATCTCCTTGAAGATCTATCAACTCGACAGGATATCTACGAAGTATCCTTGAACATAGAAACTTTTAAGTATCCTAGAAACGAGATAAACTAAAAAGGAAACCCTAACTACAAATAGTAGTCTTAATCCCGAACGGTGGATCAAAATCGGTTTATCCACATCGTCTATCATAGTCGGCCCAAATCGGCCTACAAAAGGGCAGGCACCGCATCACCTTTGTCAAGGTAAGTTGAATACATTCCACAAGGATCATTCAATACTCAATACTTTATCTGCAAAGGGCAATTTGACTGTCTTGAGCGTCAGAGAAGTTTCCGAACTCTGTGCAGGTTTCCCCTAAGGTTTGTAGGCGCAAAGAGCGGGAATCATGGTGAAGCATCAATCCGATTTCCTCCAGTCTTTTTTTTTGTTAAGAGCAGATTTCCTCCAGTTAGACGAAGCATCATCTATTCGGACGCGATTCAGCATCACAATCTCTATTCTCTAACTGATAAGTTTCCGAACTTTATCTGCAAAGGGTAATTTGACTGTCTTGAGCGACAGCTTATGTGTTTTTTTTAGTTGAAAAGTTATGTGTTTGTTGATCTCTTACTATTTTGTTAGATAAATATGCCATTCAACTTAGATGATTATTGTTTTGGTTTTTAATATTTAATTGTTTATTTATTTGTGCCTCATTAGTGTTTGTACTGTTTCTATTTTGCTAATTGTGCAACATCTTTCACTTTGGTCATGGCTATGAAAGTCCATTGTGATTACAGGATTCTTCAAATATTATTAAACCAATTTCACATTTTTACATTGTCCGAACAAATTCAATAACAGGTAACGGTTCATGCTTTTACTTTTTGTTGTTGTTGGATTTTTGCATATTGTCATTTTTTAAAAGATGACGAGGTAGTCTCTTAGAACCTCAATATCCTATTTGGTAAGACAGGTTTGCAATTGCGCTAACAACCCTTAGTCGGAGTGGTAAGAGGTAAACCACCTTAGAGGTCAAGGATTCGCGGCACGCTTACAATTCAAAAATAAAAAAAGTAAAAAATAAAAAATACGTAAAAAGGTTTGGAATTACACAATCAACTTGTTACGAAAACCAATTATCATTCGATACAGAGTTGAGACTGACTAGTATTTTATGTTTCATTGACCTCTTAGGTTTGACGAATTTTCCCTAGGAAAGACTACTGGAAAATTCAGTTGACCAACTGATACAATTCTTCACAGATTAAAGTTTTGCGTCAATTTCAAATATAGCAAAGGACCACGACAATAGGATAACTCCATGTTAGAGCATTACTGGCGAGACCATCTTCAAGTGCCTCTCTTATTAGCTTTGGACTTTGTCAAAAACTATTATGACTAAAGTTGTCACTAGAGGAATTTTCTTTTTTTACTATATTTTCTCTTCACGGTTTATAATCCCTTGGTAAAATGGGTAACCAATGTAAGGACTTCATCACATTCTCATTGACAAACACTCCTGAATAACTCATCTCACATGTATAGTTTGATAGCTACCTTCACTTGGTTTTGTTGGACCAGGGTTAGGAAACTAACTTGCAAGGACTCACGGAATGGGTGATTAATTTTTATCATTATTCACCAGTCTAACTTTTTTTTTAATGTGTAATCCCATCTTATTTATGTTGATGTAACACTGAATGTTGTTTTTATAATTCAACGTTCTACTTAAATCTTATATCGATGGGTTTCAGGAACATGAAAGAAGTTTATGATGTTCTGAAGTTTCTAAAAGGCCTAAAAGTTGTGACCAAAGTAGCAAAGGAATAATCGGCGAAAATATCCTAAAACGTTACCTTAATCACACCGAACCGGGTTAGCAAAGACTACATAAAAGAACACATTGAACCAATATTTAGCAGTAAGCACAACAAAAAGTTACCTTAATAATGGCACCTAACCGGGTTAGTAAAGAGTATGTAACGAAAAATAGAACTCATATTTAGCACGAACGACAACTTAAGGCTTGACACTTATTCACCTTCTGTAAATATAAAAAAGACAAACACGAAGACCGAATTAGAATCTCTCTTGTGTTCAGAAATGTTTGATCCTATTGATTTGCAATAAGAGGTGTTGGAGTTGCTGATTTAATGGTTGGGAGGCTAAGAACTTTGCGTAATTGGAAATATAGGTAGATCAATGGAGTAGACGAACAGATAAAACTTTCTTCGCTGTGTCGTGGTATGGAGGTCACTGCCTTGAAAGTGATTTCAGAGTAACCTCGGTGCAAATTACTTAGTTCTGGTCACTTTCCAAGAATTTACCACAACTTACTAACTTCAACTGCACTGAAGAAGCTAGTAATGGAGATTGCAGAATTCTAAACTTAGTAATAAGAGAGAATGTGATAACCAAATTGCTGTGTGTTTTCTCTCTTGATTTCAACCAGTATTTATAGCCTTAGAGAAAACCCTAACCGACTAGGGAAATGTGGTAGAGAAGTAAGGGGATTTGGAGATAAACTCGGAAACTAATTAGATTAACCGCACGAGATCAGTTAGAGATAAACTCAAAAACTGATTAGGTTAATCACACCGCCTTAGTCATAATCCGGGTTTAAGTCAAAGTAAAACTGCTCTTCGTGGCAAAAGAGTCTTTTCACTTTAAGCTCCCAAGCTCCCCAAGCACCCGGGCACACGACCCAAGTGCCCAAATAGCCCAAGTGCCCAAATGTCCAAAAACCCAATTGCTTCACATGTGTGTGCGTGCGTGTGGGAGCCTTCTCTACTCCATCAAATGCTTTATGATGAGTTGTCAAGCAACTTATTATAAAGGCTCTCTAGTTTCACTAGTTGGAAGATGTAGGATAACTGTCTAGAGAAAGAAAACTTTGAATGTCACCTTATCTCTAGAGGTGGACCTCACCCATGTGCTAGCTAGAAAACAAGATATTCTTGACTAGTAGTAAGTTGGTGAGGCTCACTCTCAATTAACTTTAAGATGGGAATGGACCCAACATGAGACTAACCCAACAATATGAGCCCACCATGAAATAAACCCAACATGAGTCATGGGTCAAAGGGGCAGTTTCTCTCCACGAGATCGAGAATCGATGTAGTGAAGAATAAAATTAGGTTTAACAAGAAAGCTATTCATTTGAATTGATAAAAAGCTATTGTTATTCATTTGGATTGATAGAATTAGGTTTAACAACAAAACTATATGTCAGAAATTATGACAATTTAAATATGTTTCAAGTTATTGATTTGGATTGATAAAAAGCTATTGTTGATTCTGTAATTTTATGGCTTCGTTAATTTTGTTTTAATTTTCAAATTGTCTTTGCATTTTCTAAATATTGCAAGATAGCGTGGAACCGACAAGAAAGAAGAACAAGTTGTTGGGATATGAAGGAAGAGCTAAATTTCTTATATCACCATGAAAGGTCACTTTGGATATTTGTGTTTCTGCTAAGGATATCCGGGGATGAATTTACTGTTCCTGTAACTATTTCTTTTCAAGACCTTACCAATTGATTTTGATTTTTGAACATTTTGAGTTTATTCTTCACAATTGCATATCAAATATATGCAACAACAAAGATATGGTTATGAGTTATAATGTCGATAAATATGTCAAAGAATTTAGTTTGTTTTACTATAATGACTTGTTTATATAGTTCAATTCAATGTAAAGGTATTATACTCTAGATGTAGAGTAGGTTTAGCCTCAATAAGTAAAGACGATAATAGTCATTGGACCACAATAGACACACGAGGATAATTTAGAACGTTAATGTTTATGGTATTAGATCGGGGCTTGACAGTGCACGTTATCTACATCCACAAATTATGGGACACTTGACGGTTAAAGGACACTTGGCGGTCAAACATAATCTACCGTTCACAAGCAGGTGGATTTTTAAAAATATACTTACGTGGACAAGGAAAAGTCTCATGACTTAAACATTTTGAAAATTTTGGTGGTGGCTCATCAAAGTCGGGTATATTAGGCATCTTTTGGTTATAGGTTTAAGGAGAAGAAAAATTTATGAATTGAGGTTTGCTTTCAGTATTTTGCAATTGGAAGCATTTAGAAACTAATTATCTGAAGTTCCATGTTTCACTTCAATCTATAAGTTACATGTATTTTACTTTTTTCATCTTTGCTTTCTTAAAAAATAGTAAAGAAACACATGTCACCATAAACAATGGTGTAAAAATCTAAGTTATGTCACCTCAGTCTGCAAAAGCTCCAAATGAGTAGATGTGGAGAACTACATTCGTAGACGTGTTAAAAATGCAATGAAAGTGTCCGTCTCGGAGGTCCGTATTATGTCTAAGATAAAATGTGTAGCAACAATGTTCGTGTCAGGGAGTTAGATTGCATTTAATTGGACTTGAAATTCTTTTATGGAAAATTACATCTAATAATTTTATCACATTCTGTAAAAAAATTTATTAGCATACGTGTGTCATGAAAGTAAGATGACAGTTAGTATCTACAAAAGAAAACTAAAAAAAATCGTAATAGATTTTCTAAATAGATATAAGATATTAAAATAAAAAAATTTCTTCTCAAAAATCTGAAATAACTTAACATAAATCTGATACCTCTAGAAAACTACACTAGTCCTTAAAGAATACTTCTATGAAAAGTTAAAACTACAAAGAGAAAGTACTAAATGTGGAAATAATGAACAATTAAATAATCAAAAAACACGTACTTTTCCGCGTCGCATAAAAGGCATTGCCGCTACTAGCAGCAGATAAGTACTTTATCTGAAATATGTACTTTGCTATCTATTGCCATAATACTAATCATACAAAAAAAATATTTAATTTATTTTACCTTTGTATTTTTATAAAGTCTATTAAGTGTACTACCTTAGTATCGCTTGACAAAGCTTACAAAAAACCATATAATATTTACCTTATTTCCTCTAAATTTTTTCGAGAGTTTTGATTCTTCATTTTCCTTCACTCAACATGAAGAGGAGAAGTCTGGACCATAGCAATTGTAGTATTCGTCGTGAGGAAGTTATTTTCCAGCTCCACTCCAACAGCAATTGCAGTCTACACATTACAACATAAGTGCATATCTACCTCTCTATGCTTGAGAACAATATGTAGCCTGACCTTACTGTCTGCTCATCTAGGGAAACAATATTACCTTGGAACTGTTCTCTTTTTTAATTTAGACATTTCATTTTTGTGCTTATGATTATTCTTTACATCATTTCTTGTAGCAATTTCACTTGTCTCTGTCAAGTAAAAACTTAATATTTTTCTCTTCATTGATAACAACCTTTTCTTTCTTCTAGCTAGAAACGAGTAAAGTATACTCAAAAGAATAACAATTTGGCTAGTCTCCAAATGTACTCTACTAGAAAGGAGTAAAGTAACGACATCTGAATTTCTATTAATAATATATTTGTTAATTATAATATTAGTTTATAAAATTATTTATTAATTTGAATACGTGTGATATATGGGACGTAAAAGTCGATGTAATTAGACCAAATATAATGTTGTTTAATTAATATATATATCACTTAGTTTATAACATTATATTTGGTTTATATATATATATATACATATATAAATATATGTAAATCAAATACAATTGTTATTTTATTAATTAATACTAAGTAATTTAATTAAATTGTATTATTTATTAATTTAAATATTGAGTAACAATATTATTTATTAATTGGATAGTAATTGATAATTATAATTATTTATTAATTAGATACTAATTGATAATTATATTTATTAATTAGATACTTATTGATAATGATATTTATTAATTAGATACTTATTGATAATGATATTTATTAATTGCATATTAATTGATAATTATATTCATTAATTGGATTGTACCATTACATCTGGCTTGTACACTCTGATGTGTCTTTATAACGGCGTTAAAGTTGTAAAAGCATTGGAGTAGCTTTAGATTTCTGGTATTTGTACGATGTTATATTTGCCAACAGGTGTTAATGTTTGTATTTATTTATTATATTCTATACTGTTGTTTTATCTAAGCTATTTTCTCTTTCCTAAATTTTCTGCGGTCTCTTTTATTTTTGGGTTTCTTGTTTAAATCATGGGTAGCTGCGAGTTCCTACGTCTCTGAATCATAAATGGCCATGTCCTTTTAGTTATAAACAGTGAGGTATCAATGTTTAATCTTTAAATTTGATTTTATTGTTTGTTATTGTTGGATCGTCTCATCTATCTTATTATACTTGAGCCTTATCTATCATAATCTTAACTTTTTGATACCTCAAAGGGTATGATGTAATGAATTGCTAAGGATTTTCTCGTCTTTATTTGTCTAACCTTTCTCATTATGTCTTCTTCTTTCTTATTTGGAAGAGTACTACCTCTTCCTCTGCATGGAATGGAAATCAAGGAAGGAAGTCAAACTAACCTTCAGTTAGCTACCTCAAATGGTATAATAAAGGTTTAATCTTAAAATTTAATTATGTTTGCTTCAATTCTGATGGATAACCAACCCGTCTTTCTTTCTAAATCTATTTTTTTCTCTTTAGATACCAAACCTTTTCCTTTTTTTTCGTTTATCCAATTCAATAAAAAAGTAACAGATAACTTGGACTCATTTCAAGCTTGAATTCCGACGAATAATCAAAGTTAGATCTTTAAATTTCATTCTGTTTGCTTTAATTCTGATGGATAACCAAACTCTCTTTCTCTCCAAATCTCGCACTCTTTCTCTCTCTACAAATAACACCTTTTCCTCTTTTCGTTTTTTGAACCTTTTCTCTTTTGAAATATCAGATATGATTTTCTAAAACCAAATCTGTCCCCACTTTTTCTCAAGAACCAAGAAAAAAACAAGATCAGAAGACACTAAGAAGATCCAGAAATCTGTCGAAATCATAGATCTATAGAGAATGGAATATAATGGAGTTTATGGTTCAGAAGATCAAGAAATCAGATTTCCCCTGTCTAGTATAAAAATAAAATTTGGTGACGGTGGTGTTGGGTTGGTTCGTAATCGTGATGATGGTATGATATTGATTATCTTTTGCCAGTCTCTAATACAATCCTTAGTTGGTTGTATTTTTTTAGTCTTTGACGGTGGTTTAAAACATCTTAAATCTGCAAATGAATGTATGAGTTTTGTAAGATGTCTTTAGTATATTTCAGTTCTTAAAAGATATGTGAATGAAATTTATTATATTTCTAAATTTATGCATCTAATTAGATCTATTTATTTGTGATGTGAATAAAAATTATCGTGTACAGTGCATTGCCAATTATCTTATGCATTTAGTTAGCGAGCTTTTTTTAATGTCTTGTACATTTGTTTATGTACGGTGCATTTGATTGTGTACAATAAATTTTTTTGATGTTTTACGTTGATGAGACATGAAAATGTCCCATCTGAATCTCTTAACTAAGGCTAGTTAGTCCAATTCGAGCGGTTACTCTGATGAATTGCTTGTTTTTCTTTTTCAGATGTCTTTAAAGGGTTTAGTGTGAAAAACAGATAAAATCGGAAGAAATAGCTGTTAGGGGTACTATGGTCATTTGTGAATTCTGGTAATTTTGGCCAACATTGATGCTCGGGTGAGAAACAGATATAGAGTTAGAGATTTAAGAGAGAAATTGTAGAGTGAGAAACAGAGAGAGATTTAGATATTTTTGTGGAGAGAAAGGATTGTATTTTCAAATTTCTATTTATATAATATATCATCTTCTTCTTCAATTTATTTTTTGGTTGAAGTTCTGAATTTAATTAAAGAAAAAAAAAAGAGAGAAACAGTAGAGCGAGAAAGAAAAACAGTGGGGAAGAAGAGAAAATTGCTTGGGAAAGTAATTTTCCCACAGTGAAACCGTTTCCGAGAAGACGAGAAAATACACTTCCCTAAGGCTCTGTTTGGCTGCCAGAGGAAGATTTGCGAGAAAAAGGTTGTTTCTTTGCTGATTCTTTCTCCCTCTCTTATTTTATTGATTTTTATTTCTCCCACAATGAGTATGATACCTTTAGTTATGTGTAGCTAATCTTATCACTTAGAGTTAGGATGAACTCTTGATTATGTATGAGTATGTGGCATCTTTAACACAACATCTTGAATGAGTTTTAATGTTACCAAGTTTAAATTCCTCACACTTGACTCATGATATCTCTTTCATTAGTTACTAGATTTACCGAGGAAACAATAGAACTCTTGTTCTTAGTTCATCTTTGGATCCAAAAGATGCTTATAAATCATTTAAAGTTGATGAAATTTGTCATCAGGCTGAAAAGTTTTATTCCCAAGATTTCAGCAATCAAGAGATAATTTCTTTGAGATGTCAATTGACACATTATGAGTTTGATGTGCCTAATCATCCCGAATTTAAGAATTTGTCTACTATGTCGGAGTTATGTAAGAAGATGGTTGAAACAAAGAAGTCAGAGGTTTATTAGCTGATTTACAGGTTGATTAGTTTGGTGTTAACTTTACCAGTTTCTACAGCAACTATTGAGCGCGCATTTTCGGCGATGAAACTTGTCAAAACTAAGCTTCGAACCAAAATGGGAGATGATCTTCTAAGAGATTGCATGATGATACACATTGAAAGAGAACTTGCAGAAAAAATTGATTCGGATTTGATAATTGAAGATTTCTACTCTTTGAAGGACCGTAGGGCGCACCTCAAGTAGTATTTTTATATATCTGGTGTTCTTTTGATGGTTGAATGATATTTTGATTTTTTGTACGTAGTTATACCATCTCTTTTGTCTATAAATGTGGTAAAGAAACAACACCGTTATTAATGATATTTTGATTGTTTGTTTTAATGAAGTTATTTGTCAAGAAGGTTTACTCATATTTTTTTTTGTTGAACTAGAAGGTTTACTCCTAAGTTACAATATGTAAATTCGTGCATCCTAAGTAAAAATTTTCTTTATAGTAAATTTAGGCTAGCGCAGGTCAACTTGAATTCCTGGTTACGCCCCTGCCGGCAGTAATTTTTTTTGTAAAGACGAAATAGTTGTAATTTGGAAAACAACACATCTTTTGGATATAATCTATCTATACAAAAATGAGTAACCCCAAAAGTAAAAAACCGTCCATTATACTCTTTCATTAGCATTTCCTCTTAAATGCTACCATTTTCGAACTCAAACCACAAAATTAAGAAAAATTACTACCTGTAGCAAGGCAGCATATGCTATCTATGCCAAATACCTGATGCTCTGAAATTGGAGAAAAGAAAACAAAATTAAACAAATATATTTAATGATAACAATAACATGACTGAGATAATCATTATCTAATAACAAGAATCAGAAAGATCAAGCAAAACAAATGACACTTTGAACATCAAAACCCTTAGAATTTAAAGAGAATTCTTGCAGACAGAAAATGGAAATAGAGATTGAATAAGGAGATGGAGGAAAATTATAACGTGCAATGGTTAAAAAAATAGTCAATGGAGGATACATACGGAGGATTGTAACGGAAGTCTTCAATAGAGGATGAGAAAGGAGCTGAGTCGATTGGGGAAGAATGAAAATTGATTTGGGGGAACAAGTCTCTCTCATTAATCTTGGTCGTTGTGCTTGGGTTAACGGTTTAGAGTAATTGTTCTTTTACACATATTTTAATGTGAGGGTGGACAAAATGAAAAATTTATGAAAGGTTAACAGGTTGAAACTCAGTGATAAGGATACAAAAGGACACGATTTGGCTGGTCAGATTTGACCCAATGTGGCATTTATCCTAGTCAGCAACATTAGTATTTATTGTGTCCCAGTCAGCAAAAAATGTTTTGTTTTGTTATATAGATACTAGGCATGACCCGTGCCTTCGGCATGAGCGATTTTGTATAAGTGTCAGAAAATCGTAAAGGAAAAAAAGCAACTTATGATTATGTTGTCAACAACCCTTAGTTGGAGTGGTAAGAGTATTGTTGGTCTTCCACCCTAGAGGATAAAGGTTCGAGGCAAATTGACAATTTAAAAAAAAAAATTTATGATTGTGTCATGCCAAAAGATAATTTCAACAATGAATTGCAGCTCCCATTCGCATGGTTAGAGTTGATCCACCTTAGTCGTTGTCAAATAATTTCATTTTTAAGTAAATGGAAATGCTAAAACACAAAACCACAAATCCATCCTACCATAAATTAAAATTATTTGACCTTATTTTAGAATAAGGTTGATTAGCTCAAAATATTACCAACAATTTTATAAGAAAATTATTTACATTCGCAACAATATAAATATACAAATTTCCTAAAATTTTAGCTATATATTCCTCGATGAACATAAAGTTGAAAAACGTAATACTTGAACGACTTTATCAAAAAAGGAATAAGGAATAAGGGAAAAAATCAAGTTGAAGATAATACTTGCAAGAAAAGATAGAACCTCACCACCAATTATCCGGTTCGGTTCTAATAATGTTTAGTCCAAGCCTAAGAAGCTAGCATTTTTTGGAAGTAGTTTCACCAGAAAAGATTGCAAACATCTTCTGTTAGAGTGTTAAAGACTCCAACTGTTCTTGTCCTTTCAGTTTTTGTTCAAGCATCTTGAAACAAAGTGAAAACTGTCAAATTATGGTATTTCGAGAAAAGAAAAAATTATACTTGTTAACCAAAATAAAACTGCCTTTGTATTAAAGAGAAATGCAAGTTTCGTCACTAACTTGCTCAGGTTGCTTCTTCCACTTATTTTTCACCTCAATTTTCGAATGAGGTTGCGTTTTATTTTCTTTTACTTTTTTCTTTGATTTTTGTACAACTGATACTTTGATCTTACTAATGTTTCCAAATCTTATATGTATTGTTCAAGCTATGTAAAGACTTGACTTTCGACCTTAGTTCTTGTATTGTTTTATCAAGTTTCACGATAATTATGAAAAAGAGAAAATTTATGCGCTTTAGCATAAATATAACAAAAATGAAATTCTTATGATATTGAAGACAAAAAGTAAACCTAAATTGTTATTATTAAGTGATAGTCTTACAAAATTGAGCTTTGAAGCAACTTACCTAAAAGAATCATTTGCCTATATACAAACATTATAAAAACACCTATTTATCATGAATAAGCCAACATGTAAAAAAAAAAACAGAAATGAAATATAGCCATCAAAGAACAATAAAACTTGCAGAAAAATAACACACTTGTACTCGTAATAAGATGATCCTCAATAGTGTAAGGAGAATAAGGTCCAACTCTTCGGAATAGGCATATATTATTGTAGCACTTTTAGATGTGCATTGCTATGTTCCGTAGACGCTTGCATTCTGAAGAAACGTTAACAACTTCTAGATCCTCTTACAACAAAGCACGATGAACTGCATGAACAATATAGACATGCCTACTTTACTGCATGACATATATGAGAAGGTTATTGAGAGAAAGTCAATCCAAGGTTGTTGCATGAATGATTCAAATTTTCACCAATTTGGGAATGTAAAATAATACGATTTCAGAAATTAAATATCCAAATTAAATTTCGTTTTTTGCCAAAAAAAAGGAAAAATCTTTTTTAACTTCATAGAACGATCAAAGCAATCGTTCATTATCTGTTGTACCTAAAAAAGAAAAAAAAATTATAGAAAGATAAATTGAACAGAATGAATACGAAAAGTTCTGAGATAGGAGGTTTCTTTCCTACATCACTTTTTCATGCCGTGGTTAAGAGTGGTCTATAACAATCAAGAGTGAATTAGAGAAATTGAACGTTAGGAGAAGAGTTTTTTTTTT
>BEHA01050306.1:77942-88634 GCA_002897215.1 Eschscholzia californica subsp. californica | reverse complement strand
AAAAGTACCCACAAGATTATCTGAATGGGGAAGGGCGAAAAACATAATTACAAGTTAGATGCATAAAGTGAACTAAAGAAGTGAATTATTGGGTAGGTTGAAGGCGGGATAGAAATGTCTCCCAAGTTAAGCCTTTCTCAATGTACTCTATGTTTGATGGATCAAAGGGTCCTTTGATGATGTCAATGGATGTGATTATCGCCTTGGAAGGAACAACACTTCTTGATGGATCTGCATTTGTTGTGTAGCTCAAGCTAGATGAAAACCCCTGCAAAATTCATGTCTTCACACCGTTAGAATCCATAGATTACCAACAAAAAACTTAGGCGATGTGTTTCTTCTTTTCCTTGCCTAAATTTGGCATGCCTAACTCAGATAGACCAAAACCATCTGTTCAAATGAGTTAGACATCACGAATCAGACAAAAATAAATGTTCAAAAATCTGACTCGAGACAATTTAAACGTCAAGCCAAATTTCAAATTGAACCAAAAGAAAATACTACCTTGTTACATATTTTATTCTCTCTCACTTCCTTCCTTTCTTTCTCTCTCTTAGATGAAGTACATACCTTAAAGATTAAAAGTTGTTCTTCTTGGCCATCTACAATTGCTTTCACTAGAAGGGCCTCACTTCTTGCAGCTTCACTATAGGATTCTAACAAAGCGATATCCGGATTGTACCCGTCATTGTTTTCTTCTTCGCCTTCATCTTCATATCTCACTCTCCGTCTCGCAAAACACTGATTTCCTCTCCCCTTTGTGATTGGTTTATTATTTGAAACTTTAATTGTGAAAGAAGTGTCATTTTTTGTTGTACTACAAGAAGAACAAGTAGTACTTTTCTTGATTGAGAAGATTTTTAAAGAGTAAAGTAGGAGTGGGTTTGCTAAATCTCCATGAAACTTCAACATATGTAAAAGTAGAAATGTTAGGAGATACTAGTCAATTTGATAAGGTTCTTTCAAGTTGAATTGAGATAAGAAAGAAAAAAGAAGGAAGAAAAATAAAAAGATAAGGTCACTACAATTTGCTTCATATGTTTTGGATAACAACAATAATGAAAACCTTTTAGTTATGCCAAAGGGTCATTTTTTTTTATGAGAGGCCAAAGGGTCATTGTCTACCTAAAATTACTATTGAGAAAATCAAACTCTTTTTACAAGTTTGCACTCTTAGCCTTTCAATACCTAATGATTTAATTGACAAACAACTTCAGAACACATTTAACTCAAGGTTGCTACACCCGACACTTATTTGGGTATCGAACTCTACCCTTTTCCTACAACAACTCTTTTGAGTGACATTAAATTTATTTTTATTTTTTTTAGATGAAATGAGTGACATTTAATTACTAATACTTACTCGTAAATGAGGTGAAGTCAAGGTCAACCACACTTCCTCAATGAGAGTCTAACATTGACCAGCTAAAATTGGATTTGATGAATTTAATTAGGGTTATCTCTCAAATGACCCCCAACTTTATGACCAGCTTCCTACCTAGCCACTTAGATTAGCAAAAATACCCATATGGCTCCTTTTTTGAGTTTTCGTTATAACACCGTTAACCAGTCAACATTTCTCTCTCCTCTATCTCATAGCCTCTCTCTGCCACCTCATCTTCTAGCCAACTCATCATCTTTTCCGGCGAAGGTCGCTGGTCGACCAATTTTCCGATCGGCGACCTTCAAACCTAAAAAAGAAAAAAAAATTATTTTTTTCTTCTTCTTCTTCCTCTCTCTCTCTCTATAAACGGGTGAGAAGAAAGGGGAAGAGAGAGAGTGAGAAGAGAGGGGAAGAGAGAGAGTGAGAAGAGAGGGGAAGAGAGAGAGTGAGAAGAGAGGGGAAGAGAGAGAGTGAGAAGAGAGGGGAAGAGTGAGAAAGAAGAAGAGGAAGAGAGAGAAAATAGGAGAGAGAGAGGAAGAATAAGAGAGAGAAAACAGGAGATAGAGGAAGAAGAAAAAAAAATTTAGGTTTGAAGGTCGCCGGCCGGAAAATTGGTCGGCCGGCGACCTTTGCCGGAAAAGATGATGAGTTGGCTAGAAGATGAAGTGGCAGAGAGAGGCTATGAGATGGAGGAGAGAGAAATGTTGACTGGTTAACGGTGTTATAACGGAAACTCTAAAAAAGAGTCATATGAGTATTTTTGCTAATTTAGGAGGCTAGGCAGGAAGCTGGTCACAAAGTTGAGAGTCATTTGGAAAATAACCCATTTAATTACTAAAAGTGTAACATGAAAATTGATTTTTTGCCCAAGAGAAGAGTTGAAATCCTGAGCGTGCCATCAGTATCTTTTCCTCTGAAATAGTTAAGCAAAATCAGACTGTCCACTCTCAACAAAAAAAAAAAAAATCAGACTCTCCAATCACTAAAATGAGTTACACCAAATTAGAAAGGATTTATAACTTATGAACCCCACAAGTTAAGGTAGACAACCTCAATGCTGTTAGTTTCTTCAAACCTATTATGAAGAAAATGAGGGAGGGAGGTATTACAAATTACTTGAAGAGTATAGGGATATTTCATAAATTTCAGGAGAAAGGAAGTTTTAATGGGATTTTCTTACCTGTCTAGCTCTACTCTGTTGTCTAACTCATCCTTTCCCAATTCAATTATATTAACTACTTTTAACGTTGGTCAATAACACCCACAAACTCTCTTAACATTTCATCCGTTAGCTATTTATTGGTCAAGGCCACTAGTGGTCTGGTACAGAGCTCAAAGAATTATCTTTTTACTATTTCAATAACTTATATTCTTAGGGATCCAAACACAATTACAAAGGTATCCAACTAAAATGATGAAAGGACCATAAGGAAAATCCTAAAGTTCCTTCCCATTCAACAGGAAACTGATGGGGGGATGCCGAGTGCCGACCGATTCTTTCTTCTTTCCTCCTCTCATTTGTTCGCCTCTTTCTCTCTTTTCCTCTTTTGTTTTTCCTCATTCTCTCTCTTTCCTCTTTCCTCTTCCCTCTCTCTTTTCTCAACTCCTTCCCCACTTCCTTGGTCTTCTGCTTATTGCTTGGACTCAAAAACAAACGAGAGATGCTAGAATCACAAAAGATTTTGACAAAAAAAAGTTCCCAGCTGATGTGACGGTTGTGATTTTCGTCTCTCAATGCCCTAGATTTTGTCAAAGTTTGAAACCACACCCGACACATCAGCTGGGAACTTTTTTTTGTCAAAATCTTTTGTAACTTTATCATTTCTCAAAACAAACAAGGTCAGTCGTGGTTAAAACTTTTCTTTGGATCTTAGAATCATAAGGAAGGTTTGTAGAAGTCGGGGCGACACCTTAAAGTGTTGTGTTGCCAAATGACACTTGAAGGTGGAAGCACGCCTAGATCTCTCAACTTAAGTCTTGACTTGAATTGAGGTATGGAGTGGAGAAATCCACTATACAAATACGGTCAATCCGAACTTCAAGCAAAGTCTGAACAAAGCTAAATGTCATGGAAGGTTTAAACACGCCGAAAACAAACTTTCTATATACGATACGCCAATCGTCAAAGGATCTTTCAAATCCGGAAGATACGCAATCATGGAAAGTTACCCCTTTAACGACCATCAATGTGTGGCTCCCTCTAAGTTAGTGTTTTATTATTACATCATCTCAGTCGATCGGTTTAGTCTCAGCGAAATCTATATAAACATCAGGCTCGCCTTAATTATGGCATCTAAGGTTCAACCTCTAAACTCAGACTTTGAATTCAATTCTTTATCTACAAAACACCTTACTAACTTAAACGTCGGAAAGGTTTCCGAGTTTTTTTGTAAGTTTTTTCCCTTCAAATTATAGGAAAAAGCTTATTATCTGTTTGTTCATTTTATTATTATTTGAGTGATATCCTAAAACGTTTATTATATGGTTTTTTCCCTCCCCCGACCACCACGGCACCACCACAACTTTTGAGCACCATTCACGACCTCCGCCACCACCAATTTCCTCTCTCTCCCCCATCCTCTTCTTTGATCTCTTATCCCTCTCTCATCCTTTTCCTCTCCTTTCTCTCTTTCTCCGTGTTCCGAGAAAGAGAAAGAGAGGGAGAGAGACTAGATGAAACAAACCCTTCTTCTAATTTTAGTTTATATGAAAAAACATAAAGACTTTGATAAATTAGTTTGTTGGTTTGTTTTTTACTCGTAACCTTTATCTTCAACCTTTTATCTCTGACCACCACGGCTTCCTAACACTAGCACCACCACCACCACTTCTTTCATCTCCTATATCTCTCCCATCACTTATCTCTTCTTCTGCTCTCTTTCTGTTCCGGCAAATGAAAGCCTTCATCCGAAAGGAAGGAGAAAGAGGAAGGGAGAGGGAGAAAGAAATGATGATGGTGTTAGTCGAAAATGGTGGTGGTGGTTGACGATAAATAATATCAACTCATTGTCAATGTAACGGTGGTCGAGAATGGAAGAAGGGAGATGGTAGTGGTGGTTGGAAGTGGGAGATGAAGATCACATGCAAAAAGCAAATAAGTCAGGTTTTTATACTTTTTTTTTGTTGAGAATGATTTTTATACTTGAACAACGTCACTCTCTTAATCAAATTTAGTTAACCAAAATCTTTATTTTCACAGAATATTTTCGATGCCTAAGTGGAGACCAGAATTCGCAAAACAAAAATGATTTGGGGACTCCCTAACCATACTCCCCCTTGCATGGGAGGGTGTTTTGATCTTTTCAGTCTGACAAAAATTGTGAAAGACCAAAATGACCTTTCCCGTGTGAGAGAGAGTACACTTGGGAGTAGGGTTTAGGGAGTCCCCCTATCACCTTTGTTCTCAATAAAAAGAAAAGAAAAGACCAGAAAAAACTCTACCTATACAAGTGGCCTTTGTCAAACAAGAGGGTTAGTTGACCGTTTACTTCCCGCCAATATATGGCAAGACTTTGATAACTCTCGTTAAATAAAGGTCAACAATTTGCTGTCTCCTACAACCCTATCTCTTCGTTTATTTAATTCATTGTCAATTTATCTATTTTAGTCTTTCTCTCTCTTCACTTCTCTTTCTCTCTCTACTTTTCTTTACTTCTCCTAGCTATCTATCCAAGTTTTGCCCTACCCGACCAAAAGCAAGAAGAGCTCAAATCGATTGAAGAATCTCCATCTTCAAACTAAAATCAAAAGTTAACGGAACTACTTCACTGATTTTGTTTCCAGATCGGACTTATTGATCGGTAAAATTTTGAATAAAAATCAGAGGAAGAAGCGTCAAAGAGGATTTTCGCCTGATTCTTGCTTCTAGTTGCCTAATTCGTGGAGGTTCTGGTAAGTTCTTCCGGTGCTTGAATAAAGTTGATGTGGATTTTGAAAGTTGGATACTAGAAATAGATTATAAAAAAAGTTAGTCATGGCGGAAGATCTGATGATTTGGTATATTTTAGAGAGAGAAAGTGGATACCTTGAAGGTCTAGAGGAAGTATAGAATTCGTTTGTTTGTTATTTTTGTGGTTTTAGATGATGGAAGCTGTACAGAAATATCAAGCATCTAGTTTGAGCACAACTGCTAGTAATTATGGTCCAAGTAAGGCTGATGGTGCTGTATCTGATCAGTTTCCTATTGGGATGAGAGTTCTTGTTGTTGATGATGATACAACTTGCTTGAGGATTTTGGAGCAGATGCTCCGGAAATGCATGTATCTTGGTGAGTACTTCTTTTTTCAGCTTTTCTTGTTCTACTTGAATTGAATAGAGTTCATTAAATGATATCTTTTGACTTCCTAAATTGACTTATAGTGGACTGGTGATTTGATTGAAAGTTTGTTCATATAATTACGTAGTTCTTGATTAATCAGCTAATTATTGATCTTTTAAATGAAAAGTCAATTAATTAAGGCGTTACTATCATGATTAAAGTGTCAAATAGCAATGACGGGAACATCGTAACTTAGGCATAGACTGCCTTTCTATTAACGTCGTTATTGACGATCCTATTTCATTAAGCCTATGGTGGAGATTGTTAAATTACCTCTGGAAAGTGTGGTGTAGGTCGAATAGTATGAATTTGCTGAAGTACTACCAGAGTACCAGTTCTTTTTCATTCAGTTAGTTTAGTATCTTCTCTTTTTGTGCCCTAACGAGTATAACGGGATCCACAAAGAGTCATCTTTCAATCTCTAAAATCCCAGGTCTTTTTATTTCTGAAAGCGTGATGTAGGTCGAACAATACGAATATGGGGAAGTTGCTTTGTGTAAGGAAAGTACATTAAGCAACTCGCTTTTATCAGAACTTAACCATTAACAATTTTTATTTGATTGCAGTTACAACTTGTTGCCAGGCAACTGTTGCTCTGAATCTCCTTCGGGAAAGAAAAGGTTCTTTCGATGTGGTAATAAGTGACGTTCATATGCCTGATATGGATGGATTTAAACTCCTTGAACTGGTTGGGCTAGAAATGGACCTTCCTGTTATCAGTGAGTAGTATTCTACTAGTGAAGTTTTTCATAAAAATAACTGAAGCTTTTCATTTTTACCTTGTATTAAAAATTAACTTGAATTTCTCTTCTGCAGTGATGTCAGCTGATGGGCGAACAAGTGCTGTGATGCAAGGAATCAAACATGGGGCTTGTGACTATTTGATTAAGCCTGTACGTTTGGAAGAGCTGAAGAATATATGGCAGCATGTCATAAGAAAAAAATGGAGTGGAAGCAGAGAACCCGAACAATCAGGTAGTGTAGAAGATTATGATCGCTGTAAACAAGGAGGAGATGATGCAGACAATGCTTCCTCTGCTAACGAAGGAACAGATGGTAGTTGGAGAGTTCAGAAGAAGAGGAAGGATACAAAAGATGAAGATGATGATGGTGAATTGGATAACGATGATCCTTCTGCAGCCAAGAAGCCACGGGTAGTCTGGTCAGTAGAGCTTCATCAGCAATTTGTCAGTGCCGTGCACCAACTCGGAATTGACAGTATGAACTTTGACGAATAACACTTGCATTTTTCTTTCAAATTTGTTCACAGTTTTCCAAGCTAAGTAGTTGGATCCCTATTAACTTTTGAGTAACTCAAACTAGACAGTAGGCCGAGGCCAAGCCAAGTTCGTTGCTTATCCCTTCATTTTCTTTCTACTTTTCCCCCATTTGATAAAATTTTTGATAGAGAAAGAGAGGAATAAATGAGACTACGAGTGTAGACATGATGGTCGTGTCTTTCCTCAAGTGCTACCTCTCCGGTCGAATTGGGATGGAGTCCCAAGAACCTGTAGTTAGTGCAATTTAAAAAGGCATTGCTTTTGATTGTATCACAATTTCGAACTGTACCTGCATTTTTTTTAGTTATGTGCTAATTTTACATAATCTCGACTATTTCTTTATTCCATGCTGATGGATTATAATTTTTTTCATGCAGAGGCTGTCCCTAAGAGGATTCTTGAGTTGATGAATGTTCCAGGTCTAACCAGAGAAAATGTTGCAAGCCATTTGCAGGTTTGACTGTATATTTGTATTAAATCAAGAATCTGGTTTCATATGCTCATGATGTAGTGCATATATTTCAAGTGAACCAAATGAACTTCTTTCTTGTTTGTTTTTGTAGGATATTATGATCTTTAGTTTACCTTGAATTCAGACAACGATATAAATACACCGTTTTACTCCTCATGTTAGCAACTAAAAGAACCAAAATTTCCTAATAAGCATGTCAGCATGCCCATCTCTTGTAAACTTGTGTAAGTTGAGAACTCTAAAACGTGAAGATATAACTGCTGTAGATGGAGGTTGCAAGCTAGGAAGCACCGGCATGCAGAAAGTGAATTTTTTTTTAAGTGTCAGTACTGTTAAGTTGTATGCCGACGTAAACCGTACTCTTCGTTAGTATTAACTTCAGTCCATCTTGTCTTTGCATCTGTTCATGTACGCCAACTGGGGTTGATATAAGGACTGGTATTTTCTAATGAGAAATCTATTTATCGTGTAGATCATCTTTGGAAAAGATCAGCCTATTCTAAAACTTTTTAATCTGTTAACCTCCATCACCATTAAGAGACAATGCACAATCAGATTAGTTTATCTGTCACTATTTCACTAGTCTTATAGTAGGACGACTTTTAGAATGGTCTATATAACGAGTAGAACATCTCAACCGATCAGTCAATAAATCTATTTCAAGTTGGTCTGCATGAGTTTCTACCGTCAAATGGTGGACTAAAGTTAAAAATGAACAAGTAACAAACCGAACTAAAGTTTAAGGTTAAACCGCATAGAAAGTACCTCAAGTGTGTCCCATGGTGTTGTCACTAGATGCCATGTGAAATACACTTGTGCCGGTTCTGGATTGTCGGTTATGTGTGTGTAGCAGGTACCAGTATTAGGCATGGAATAGCCGCCTCACTGCTTCCTAGGTTGTGACATGAGATCTATAGTCGCACAAAATTATGGCCTAGGATAGAGTTAAAGGCGGAATAGGGTTTGTGATACTAATCTATGTATTTATTTGACGTTATTAAACTACAACCCAGTACCAATTGTCTTTTCATTAGTTTTACTTCTCAACCTGTGAAATCTGGACTCATTACGAAATTTTAAGGTAGATAAGAAATGCCATGTTCGTGCAAGACCTCTCTAAATCTGGTTGTTGTGATTTGGCTGTTTAAGTAGTAATTACAGGGATAAAGTTAGAAATTTATCTTACAGTTGTTTTGGGGGTTCTTCTTTATTCTCACTTAATTTTTTGTGTTTTGTTTGAATTTGCAGAAATTCAGATTATATTTGAAGAGGTTAAGTGGAGTAGCTCACCAACAGGTTGGGATTCCACCTCCATTCTATGGTTCTGTAGATTCAAATCCTAAACTTGGTTCACTAGGGAGACTTGATGTTCAAGCCTTGGCTGCTTCTGGTCAAATTCCGCCACAGACATTGGCTGCTTTGCAAGCTGAGGTTTTAGGTCGACCAACAGGTACTCTTACCTTCCCATCAATGGACAAGCCAATTTTATTTCAGGCATCAATACAGGGGCCGAAAAGCATTCCTTCTGAACGTGCTGTTACATTTGGTCAGCCTGTTGTGAAGTGTCAATCAAATATATCAAAACAGTTTCCTCCATCTCACATCTCTATTGAGGATATTCAATCAGGGTTTGGAACGTGGCCATCAAATAATCTCGGTACATTGAGTTCCTTTGGCAGTGCCGGAAGTTCGAATGTTCAGAACAATAACTTGTTGATGCAGATGTTGCAACAACAGCAACAGCAACAATCTATTCTATCAGAATCAAGCAATGCAATTAACGTGCAGCCTTCGTGCATGGTAGTACCCTCTCAATCTCCAACAAGTAATGCATTAAATAGTTCTGCTCCCCTCAATCAGACTTCCACGTTTAGCAGCAGCCCTGTTATCGACTACAGTTTGCTATCATCTCAATCAAATTCTATTCCTGTGGGTATTGGGAAAGTAACTACGAACAATGTTCTTAATGGTTACTCCGTTTCGGGTTCACTTTCTTCTCAAGTACCATCTTTCTCTGTAATTCAGGCAGACAGTAGTAGAAGTTGGCAAGTTCATAACTCAAATATTAGTTACGGTGCAACCAAGTTGCCAGGACTGGTTCCAAATACATATGAGGTCCAGGGTTCTTACAGCCTCAACGCAGGTGATTCGTCATCCGATCAGAGAAAACATAACAGTAATGGATATGTTGGTAAAGGGACCGCATTTCCTACCAGGTTTGCAGTGGATGATTTCGAGTCATTGTTGGACAATATGGGCTATGCAAAAACATCTGTGGACACCAGCGGAGAGAGAGTGAAGCAAGAAAGCAACCTAGACTTTACCGAGGATGCTGAATTAGGCATCCCAGTTCTCCAACAATATTCACCTAATGATCTCATGAGTGTCCTCTCTAAATAGGTAATGAATCTCTCTCAAGTCTTATGTTATCTTGTTTCTTGGTACACAGTAACTCACTCTGCACTTTATTTACATGCTTGTTTTACTTACTTTATTAAATTTTGTGGTCATCTAACTAAAAACGAATTGGTGATGAGTACAGAGAAGCTAGACATTATATTTTTGGTTACCAGGTCACCCCTTTACTATGTGGGACTATTCTCACACGGCGTCTCACAAGTAACGTTCGTTGAGCCTAACACGTGTTTTTTTGTTCTCCTCGGCTGACGGGGAACAAGTGTGTTTTGAAACCTATCACGTGTAGGCCTAGCTCTGATACCATATTAAGTGTGTGGTCATCCAACTCAAAACCAATCGACAATGAGCGGGGAGGACCTAGACATTATATTCTTAGTTCAAAGATCACTGATCACCCTTCTCCCGTGTGGGACTATTCTCACATACTTATCACTAGATTGGGAATGTAGTTCTTCTACCTTGCCTGAATCTGTCCATGTTGTTTGGTTCAGTCTTGCACCCTCTATAGCCCTTTCCATTGTTTCATCGAGAAACAGATAATGCACAATTTGTCAATCATAGGTTTCTTCATTATTTTGTTCGGACAATGTTATATAGCTGAAAAAGAGATGAATGATGATGATATATATTTCCCAAGTTATAGGGGCTTGTTTCATATTCTCCACATTGTGTGGACATGTGCTTCGGGCTTGGATGACGATGATTTAAGGGTTTTATCAGGTGGCTCTATGTATATCCAAAATTGCAGATCATTTATTACGTCCGCATCTTCTTACAAGCTTACAAGCAAAATTTTATACTTGGTAGGAATAAAAAAAAA
>BEHA01050306.1:47546-58093 GCA_002897215.1 Eschscholzia californica subsp. californica | reverse complement strand
TTTGTTAAGAAACTATAAAGGCACCTACTCTCTTTACCCTTTATAACCATATAGTTACACTCATGTAACACCATCTTTCTTTGTACTGTTTGAACACTCGAATTACACCTCCATTGACCTTCACTATCATGCCCCCTCAAGATGAGGGGTCGATTAGAACCATCAGCTTGGTTCGAAGAGAGAGGAAAAGATCTTTAGGAAGACCCTTGGTAAGTAAATCAGCTGGCTGTTCCAAAGTGGGAATATGTCTAATAACTAACTTATCACAAGCCACCAAGTCTCGAACAAAATGGTAATCCACCTCAATGTGTTTGGTCCTGGCATGACACACAGGGTTAGCTGCAATATTTTTAGCTCCTAGATTGTCACAATAGATCACCATTGGAAGAGAAATTGGAAGATGTAACTCAGTGAGTAAGTAAGAAACCCAAAGAAGTTCAGCTGCAGCAACAGAGAGTGCCTTATATTCAGCTTCTGTGGAGGACTTGGCCACAGTAGGCTGTTTCTTAGAGCACCAAGAGACCAGGGAGTTGCCAAGAACAATACAAAAACCAGTAGTTGATCTCCTGGAGTCTGGACACCCAGCCCAGTCAGAATCAGAGTAACCCCTCATAGATGAAATGTCACCTTTAGTTATTGTGATACCACAATCAATGGTTCCTTTGACATATCTTAAAATCTTTTTCATAAGCTGCATATGAGTGGACCTAGGCTCTTGCATAAACTGAGCTGCATAGTTCACTGCATATGCCAAATCAGGTCGAGTCATGGTAAGATACTGCAGGCCCCCAATAATGCTTCTATAAAATGAAGGATCAGACACAAGAGTGCCATCAAACTTGGATAACCTGTTACCTCCTGAAACAGGAGTTAGACTAGGTTTAGCATCAAGTAATTCTGCTTTTTCGAGAAGGCTAAGAGCATACTTTTTCTGGGTTAGAAAAAGAGCAGTTGATGTAGCTCTTGAAACCTCAATGCCCAGAAAGAAGTGTAGATAACCAAGATCCTTCATTGCAAATTCCTTACTTAAGGTAGCTATTAATCCCTTAATAAGTAACTCACTGCTGCCAGTAAGAATTATGTCATCAACATATAACAAGAGAACTAGCATAGAATCATGGGTGTGTTGAATAAACATAGAGTGATCATGATCACTTCTTTTAAAATTTAGAGTCTGTAGAAAATTTTCAAACCTTTGAAACCATGCTCTAGGAGCTTGTTTCAAGCCATATAAACTCTTATGGAGATGACACACATAGGAAGGAAATGATAGATCAATAAAACCTCGTGGTTGTGTCATATAGACATTTTCTTGAAGAACACCATGCAAAAAAGCATTTGAAACATCCAACTGCTGAATTTTCCAATCATTTGAAACAGCAACATTCAGGATTGTTCTTATAGTGGCTGCCTTAACCACTGGACTAAAGGTTTCTGAATAATCCAATCCATCTTTCTGATGAAACCCTTTTGCAACTAGTCGAGCTTTAAACCTTTCCACTGAACCATCTGATTTGTACTTTACATTAAATACCCATTTACAACCTAAAAGGTTCATGGATGGATCAGGTGGAACTAAAGACCAGGTTCCATTCTTTTGTAAAGCTTGGAATTCCTCTTGCATTGCTTTAACCCATCTTGGGTCAGTGGCAGCTTCTTTGAATGTGGTAGGCTCTTTATGTTGTAATAACAAGGTGAGGAATGACTGAGAAATTGGATGTTTGACAGTATAATGAGAAATGTAATCAGGAACATTCTTTGGTTTGGTAATACCATTCCTTAATCTTGTGACCATTCTATGACTTGGTTCAATATTTGAGATAATAGGACTTGAAGAACTTAGCTGAGGAGATACATCAGTAGATACTGTCTCAATTGCAGAGGGAATGGGTAATTGAAGGACAACAGGTGGAGGAGTTGATGCAGAAGAAGATGGCTGAGTTTCAGCAAATGGAAATGTTGTCTCTTCAAAAATAACATTCCTGTTGATATAGAGCTTATTTGTAAGTAAATCCAGACATTTATAACCTTTATGACAAGAGCTGTACCCTATGAAAACACACTTTGTTGATTTGGGGCTAAGCTTGTCTTGTCTAATAGCTCCTAGATGAGGATAACATAAACACCCAAATGTCTTCAATAGGGAATAATCAGGTGTTTTATTGAACAATACCTCATATGGAGATTTACTTTGAAGAAGCCTAGTAGGTAGTCTATTAATGGTAAAAACAGCTGCTGAGAATGCTTCAAACCAATAGGACGTAGGAGAGCTAGATTGAAACATTAAGGAGGTACCCATCTCTGATATTTGTCTATTTCTTCTCTCAGCTCTTCCATTTTGCTGAGGAGTATAGGGACATGAACTCCTAAAGAGGATACCACATTGATCAAGATAGTCTTTGAACTCTCCTTTAGATAATTCTAAGGCTCCATCACTTTGGAAATACTTGATGGATGTGGAAAATAGATTCTCATGTGAGGTTTTAAACAATTTGAAATATTTCAAAGCATCTGACTTGAATTTCAAAGGATATATCCACAGAAATCTACTGTAATCATCTAAAAATAGAATGAAATACTTCTCACCATTATTGCTTATATGTGGAGATGGCCCCCATATATCACAATGAACAAGGTATAGAGGGGAATCAGTAAAGCTTTCAGACAAGGAGAATGGCAAAAGCTTACTCTTGGCCAGTGAACAAGGATGACATAAGGTCTTATCTGGTTTATCTTGAATAGAAATCAATTTGTTTCTAGATAAGAGATGAATAACTGTATCAGAAGTGTGTCCAATCTTGTGTGCCAAATAGAGAAGGGAGCAGCTAAGGAAACTGTATAGCTATGTTGAGAAACATCATCAGCAATACCAAAAACAATAGGATAGAGATGATTTCTCACACTTCCTTCATTCAGTATATCATCTGACCACAAATCTCTAATTTGATAACCCCAAGGAGTAAACTTCATGGAACACTGATTGTCATGTGTGAACTTAGAGATGGATAGCAAATTTCTCTTAAGTTTAGGAACATAAAGCACATTAAACAAATCAAAGGTATAAGAAGAAGTTCTAAGCTGAGTATTACCTGTGGCAGCAATAGGGATAGAAAGTCCACTACCAACCATGACTGAATCTGAACCTTTATATTCCTGCTGATTAGTGATAGTAGACACATCATTGGTCATATGGCTAGTTGCACCAGTATCAGCCAACCAGACCTTTTCAGTAACAGTGTGATGAACTTCAGAAGCAGACACTTCATTTGAGTGCAAAATCTCAACTATATTTGCTTCTTCAAATGTAAATTCTTCTGAATTGTAGTCAAATTTAGACTCATACAATTCCTCATCAGTAGGAGCACTGATTTCAATCATTTCTTCTTTAACATCTCCTGAGCTTTCATATAAATGAATACCAGCAAAGTTACCTTTATTCGGCTTAAATTGCTGATCAGCTCCCTTTTGCTGTTTGCTATTTTCAATTTGACTATGTGAATATCGATTGGATTCATCAGGTGAATACCTATATCGACATTTTGAGGCAAAATGCCCCCACTTCCTACAGATTCCACATGGAACAGTAGAGAAATCGAATTTAGAAGTTCTATCTACTGAATTATAAGGAATAGACTTTGATCCTGTATAGTATTAAGTCTTTGGCTTCATATTATCACTATATGATGGATTTCGATGTGGTTGATAGGATTGATGATGTTTAAAAGATGGAGAAGCTTGATAAGATGGTTTAGGTGGTAATTTCCTGGCAAAATAAGCTATACTCTCATCTTCTTTAATCTGAGATTTCATCCATTGTTCATGATGAATGATTCGAGTTCTTAACTCAGCGAAAGAAATCGAATTCTCCCTATTATGAATTGCTATCACAAAAGATCTAAAGTCTTTTCCTAAACCTTTAAGAGCAAATCCTAGTTAATTCTTTATCACTTAACCTTTCATTTACAGCAATTAGTGAATCAGATAGTACCTTAATTTTGCGAAGATAATCAGTTGCAGAAGAATCATCCTTTTTAATAGTCTGGATTTGTTCTCGAAGAGAGCAATCTTTGCCTCATATTCCTCTACATAATTCTGCTCCAAAAATTTCCAGATTTCCCTTGAGGTTTGAAGACCAAGCACATCAGAAGAAATAGAATGTGTGAAAGTGGCTTTCATACATGATTTGACAAAATTATCTGTTTTCCGCCATTGAAGATATAGAGGATTAGGAATCTCAATGTTGTTTTCAATAATGGATTTAACTGGAGCCACTACTGATCCATCAACAGAACCAAATAGATCAGTACTGATTAAAATAGCTTCGAATTGATCCTTCCAAATTAAGAAATTCGATCCATCAAGCTTTTCAGATACAAAACTTGCTATATTTGAGATTGAAGTATTCGGAAATGAGTAATTTGGAGAAGAAACCGAATGAGAAGAATGTGACGCCATTAGAGATTAAGTAAATTGAAGAGATTTCTAGAGAGAGAAAGGATTTATTCGATGAAGATCGGATCGAGAAAAAAAAAAATTCACCAACGCTCGGATACCATGATAGAAAACTCAATCATATAAAGTTTTTATTAATCTCAACTCAAGATAATGATTGTGTATTTCAAACATTTTAGCTTATATAGAGCTAATTATTGTTAGAGATAGAGAAACAGAATACGGTTTTAACTAACCAAGTTAGTTAAGAAACCGTTACAAGTTTGTTTCAAAGTTTGTTAAGAAACTATAAAGGCACCTACTCTCTTTACCCTTTATAACCATATAGTTACACTCATGTAACACCATCTTTCTTTGTACTGTTTGAACACTCGAATTACACCTCCATTGACCTTCACTATCATAACTACATTCTATTATTTGGATGTTCATTATTCTTTCTTTTCTTCTTTTCACAAAGATATATGTGTCAATTAGTAGAATAAATTGAAGATTTTCAAATCAATTATGATATAAAGGAGACAAAGTAAGAGTTTTTTTTTTATGAGAAAGACAAAGCAAGAGTTAGTCTAGGTTTATCATTATTTATGGTGGCATGAAGTGATCTAGGCTGGAAATTATTATAAGAAATGTAGAATGAAAACAAAGAAATAGTCGTTTCAATCTTAAAATTTATGATAGAATGTGAATGATATTTGCGGAGAGAAACACATGAAGTAGAAGAAAAAAAAGTTATATCCAAAATTAACTCTACTTATGCAAACAACAGTTTGCTTAGTTAGTTTTTCATCTACTTGAAAAATTAAAAAATTAGTGATTTCGTTCGAGTGAGAAGGGATCATTTATTGACATATGTCAGTAGAGTGTCAACATGGCTGTACCCAATCTAAGCCCAACCTAACTCAAGTCCAAGTTCCTACCCACTTAGAGCAACTCCAGCCCCAGTCGGGCGGAGCGGAGCGGAGGCTGGAGCCTCCCCTTCAGTCGCCCCTAACATTAGGGGCGACTGAAGGGAGCAAATCCAACGGCTGGAAATGAGTCCAATCTATTTCTTTCTCTCATTCTTGCAAATTTTCTTCTCTCCATTTCATTTCTATCTCTCTTTCTTTCAATTTTTTTTGATCTTTTCATTTGTTCACCCATGGATCCATTAGACGTCAACGAATTCGAGAACCAAAGTTATATGGAAATGTTGTCCCCTAATTCTACTTACCCGTCGGCTCAATTAGGAGTTGATGGTTATGAAGTATGTGAGGATTCTTGCGTGCAAGGAGGGACGACTTCGACAAAGATAACTAAACGGGAACCGTATAAGCCGGATGAAGATATTTTACTTGCTAATTGTTATTTGAAAATCACATTTGATGCGGTCGTCAGAAATAGTCCAAAATATAAAGTATTTTGACAAAAAATATCGGATGAATATAATGCGAGTGTAAAGTTTCAACGCACACTTAGAAGTTGTAAATCTCGTTTCAGTGAGATAAGCTCGGAATGTCAAAGTTTTATATCAACTTTGAGGATAATAAATAAAGTTCCAAAAAGCGGAGAAAACGTTTATGACCGGGTAATTGTTTCAAACTTTTTAATTTCTTTTTTTTTATCTTTTCACTTCATAATATATACTTAATATATAGTTTGTTTATTTCAGTTACAAAGAGCACTTGAAATGTATAAGAAAAATCACAAAGGAAAAGGGTTTAGGTTTTTTTTGAATAGTTCAGCATGTGTCTCGAACCCTTGACCTCTAGGTGGAAGATTATACCTTTTACCACTCCAACCAAGGGTTGTTGGCGGAAAAGGGTTTAGGTTCCTACATGTTTACAAAATTTTGATGACACACAACAAGTGGATGGCAGACATGCCAGGAGAGTCAACATCCGGCAAAAGAGATTTCAATTCATTGGAGGAAAGACCAATTGGCCGTAAACAGGCCAAAGCAAATGCAAGGGGTTGGCGAACCATCAACACATTCTACTGCTTCAAAAACTCCCAATGAGGGATATTGAGAAAAAAGAGATGAAGAATCCCAACAGAGATCAATAACTTTGACGGAAGTTGTACGGGTTCAGCAAGAGACCCTACGGGTGCAACAAGATTATCTACAAGCAGTAAGGAACACAAGAACCGACAATATGGGATTGACTTAATGAAGATTGATGTTAGGTCTCTCGACGAACATACTCAACGAATGCTTTTAGCGGCGCGAGACTCTTGGTTCAACGGTCTACCACGAGACCCAAGAAACCCCTTCTAGTTATTTTTAATTAATTTTTCTAGTGTTGTTTAGTCGTATTTAAGTAGTTTTACATTTTTAATCAATTATTAGTTGTAATCGATGTTTTTTTACTTTATTAAGTAAATTGGGCATTTCTAATTCAAATTTTCAGCCTCAAGAGAGGCTGGGGTTGGAGCTGAATTTTAGAGGCTGAGCTGAGGCCAAAATTTTTGGGTGAAAAAGTGGTTTTTTCGGCCTAAGACAGGCTGGGGTTGGAGATGCTCTTAATTATTTGACTTATTTACCCTAATCTCTACCGCCCATTGTCATAGCCACCTAACAAAAACTTATTCAAGATCTTTGTTAGTCAATTATTTTTTATTTTTCTCGATACAAAGGTACCCAACAAGAATGAGAGATTTTAAAAAATCAGTCAACAACAATTCAACTTTAAAATCTTCTTCACTCTTCTAAAATGGTATAGAGTCACAAAGACAATATCAAAATATATGTTTTTTCCTCTGACTGTTATATGTACTTTATTTAATTCTGCATTTGCTTCAATATCTATATAACAAAACACAAATGTTGTGACTAGGACAAGCTGACTAGGACAGAAAAGGAACAAAATTGCCAACTAGATTGGAGAATGACACCTTGTCCGTATAATCTACCCTAAATTAATTAGGAACCGTCAATGAAATCTATGGTCCTTATTCCTTAAAACCCTTCGTCTTCCTCTGTGAGCGGTTTTGCGCCCCTTCCTTTCCTCACCGACGATTTTAAGTCCTGAATTGCACTTTAGCTTTTTATCTTCTCCATAAAAAAGAATTCTTCTAAATACAAGAGGAAGTTTGTCGATGCAGTAGTAAATCAACAGTCCTTTCTGTCTCTATTGGGAGAAAATTTGGTCATGATGTTCCATGTTCTTCTTTGCCTCAAGAACCATATTATTCTTTTCATTTCTATTATTTTCTCTCCCTATTTAAGACGGCACCATTTTGGTAAACAAAGTACCATCTTCTAATTTCTCTCAAAATTTAATCAAATTATCATAAAATCAAGTTTCTAAAATTCTTAATTTGTTGTTTTATTATAATCATACTCATTTGTGCATCAACTTTTTTTGGGCAGTGGTATTGATTTAAGGTTTAAATTACTAATTTTGTGGTTGAAATTGGTTGGTAAAAGGGGTTTTAGACTTTTAGTTTGTAATGAACACATTTTTGTTTTAAAAAACTGGATTGGGTCAATCAATTGAACTTGTTGCAGGAAATGGGTTATATGATTCTCTGGGGCCTTGCATGTTCTACTTCATTTTCAATGTTTTCGTTTGCTAGAAAAATCATCAAGATGTCATACTTGTACTAAAACTCCATGGAAGATTTTGTTTATGTTGTGCTCGGAAAACTGCTAAATGTTACATCTTCATGTATGTATTCTTATTGTTCAGTGTTCTTCTTTTTGCGAGTTTTTTTTGTCACCAAATCTCCAGTGGAGTAGAGAAATGTATAATGATCGTATTGTCTTGGTATAATTCATTCAGATGTTTAAGTTTATGTTAATTAAACATTTTCAGGGCGCGTCAAAGTACATTTGTTAGTAAAACCGGTATTGAGCTGCTCCCGCTGCCAAGTCTCCAGGTTTTTCTTATATACATTTTCAGGTTATTGTTAATTTATTAATCAATGGAGATGGAAAAACTCTTATAAGAGACAATAAGAATCAATATTCCATCGAAACAATGTTCTGCCATACTCTTTTATAAGAGACAATAAGAACCAATATCCTTGTGTCGCTTTACTGTATAATTCTAGAATTGGTGATGCTGACATAGGTCTTTATTTTCAGCTTGTGGGTTGGCTCTCCCCAGAAGAACTAATGTCTCCTACTCTTTTTGGTGCATTTGGGAACAAGAGTGCTTATGTGACTAAGCTAATAGTCTTTTATGTTCAACATCATCATCCCCTTTCTTATTCCTAAGAAATGACATGCTTGACTGGAACATTCTTTGGGAACATGTTTATCCCAATTTGTCGCTAATGTTCTTATCTGTTTTACCTTTATTGATTATGAGGGACTGTCATCTCATGAACTAATTCAATTTATCAGAATATCTTGTGGCATTGGTGGTCTCAGAGTTGTAGGCTAACATAATCTTGAAGTATATATTAGAGGCTTAGGTAGTGATGGAAAGCCGATAATAAATATCCTATATTTTACAACACAATTGTTGGAACCTTAATGGCAAAATCTGTGGTACAAATGATCCCGAGGACATTCTGAACCGTGGAGGATGTTAACTTCTTAGTGGGAGTTTTTGAGCTCGGAATACTAAGTTCATGGATTTCAAATCTCTTAGAAGATCCAAAATTTAGCCGCTCATGAACATAGCAATCCAGACTAACTTCTACGTTTGAGTGGATTGAAATAAACTCAATCTGATGCTTTTATGGGGTAATGGTGATTAGTGTATTGTTCTGAATTTTTTACTTTAATTAATTTAATAAATGGGACGAAAATGTTTCTCATTCTTTGAATATTTTGACAGACACTTCTATATATACAGTAGTTTCTACTTTCAAATTGATTAAGTTTGTTAATTATTACGGACTCAACCACGACTATTAGTTTTGGGATAAATCGACTTCTATTTTAATGTTTATCGAGGTATTTGATTTGGTTTCTCTATTGAAAGAGGTTATCAAGTGCGTAATAACAAAAAACCTATTGTTTTACGAGATGGTCAATAATAACAAATCCACCATATATAACATTTGAATTGTTCAAATAAATTTTCCGTGCCTTTGGCACGGGTAATATCTAGTACATTTACATACCATGTTACTTTGCTATAATTGTCTGTAAATTAACATATCACTCTATGACTATTAATTTTATCATTAAAATATTTATTACTTGCTTAAGTTTGTAAGGTTGTAACTTTTAGGAATATTTTAGACCTCCCTGAAAGTCAATTCTGGATACGCTACTGCCACTTAATAAAGTTACCTTTCTTCAACAAAAAAAATGGTTACTTCAACTTCCACCGTTTACATTGCGTCAATTTCTAATTCTATACTACAGTGTCTTATAGTTTAGTTTCCTTATTTAAGTCGATTTACATTTCAATTGCTAGTTTTTACTATATCAAGTTTCAATGGTTAACTTATTGAATTTCTTTCTATTTGTTAACTTATATCGATTCCAATTGTAACGAAAAATCAATTCGACTCATCTAAACTCTAATATCTCATTAATTAAAATATATTGTCTTGGAAACCGTACGATTTAAATGGGTAGCATGAGTAATCGAATAACTGATCTCCATCTAAAAGTGGCATCGAAAAAAATACTCAGAAGTTTATTACAAAATCCATCATAGGTGATTTTAGAGATTTGAAGGAGCGACGGGTTTCATTTTTATACCTTCACATATTATTATTTTTCTATCTGTGTTTAAAGCTTTATGACCTAATTGATATTTTTAGGTGGTAATTTGGATGAAATTGCTATACAAGTTTTCCCAATTAGTTTATGGCAAGAATGGTCGGGCTCCCCTTTAATAAAACTTCTGGTTCCTTCCTTGGGTATCAATAAAGTAAAGATAGAAATAGATAGGTTTTATGCTTCATAAAATCCAGGGCCGGTCCTGACATTTTTGTGGCCCGAAGCGAAATTCACGAATGTGGCCCTTAAATTTTATATATGCACACAAATTTTTTTTTTAACAAATTGTATTATGAATCTTTATTTAAATTATTTCAAAAATTTAACGAAGGGCGACTCGCTTTAGAATCCCTAAATTTTATTTGCTCTTTTTATAAGAAACATCCCTATTTATCTTCATTTTTATCTTCTAACATGATCATCGACC
>BEHA01050306.1:10793-40203 GCA_002897215.1 Eschscholzia californica subsp. californica | reverse complement strand
GATTATGTCATGGCAGAATCACAATCAAAACAGTTATACAGTTAATGATATCCACTTTGCAACTATTCTCTGGCATATATGGAAAACCAGATGTGATCATTGTTTTCAACATTCAATAAATAATACTAGTACTGTAATAAATATGATTCTAGCTTTCCCAAAAACTATTAACTCTGTGGTTATAATACCCCGGCAGCTCAGGAAAAGTAGAAACCTCCACCTGCACCCTATGTGAAAATTAATGTTGATGCGTCATTTATTAATATTGCTGAGAATATAGGTATTAGTTTAATTGTTCACAATGACCTTTCGAATTTTGTGGGAGCCAAAGCTACGGTGACTCGAGCTCGAACTAGTGAAGAGAGTGAAGCTATAGCAATACTCCAGGGATTGTCGTCGGCAGTGGAAAACAATCAAAAGTTGATCATAACTGAAAGTGACAATAAGAATATTATCCTCCATTTGAAGAACCTGAGACACAAGATACAGTGGCAAACTATGTTTCATATACAGAAAATCAAAGAGATGAAAAGTTATTTAGACAACGTCAAATTCGTGCATATCAACAGAATTTTCAATGTCCCAGCCGATGAACTAACCAAATGGGCTCGTAAGAAGAATAGATCTAAGTTCTGGAAGAATGTTCCTTGTGTGTTAGTTAATCTATATTGTAATAATACGCTTGAGTACTAATGAAAGTATTAGTTAAAAAAAAAGGTGTTTTTCGAAGTGCGAAATGTAACCATTTCAAAATTTACTTTTAGAAAAATAAGTATATCAAACCAAAATGACTGTATTACAAAGTTGAGAATCAAAACTATCTAAAAGGATAGAGGTTCAAATGTGCTATAAAAGTGTAAGTTTATCATCTTGTTGGTAATTTTTTCAAAATTTGGCGTTCAAAGTGCTTGTCGTTATGTGGCGATATTATATTTAATAATTTAGATTAAGCTAATGATTCGTACTATCACTGGATTTGCAGTTGCTCATCGCAAACTCTTGCTTGTCTCACTTGAAAAACTATTCTTTCGTTAATAAACACGTGAAATTATGAAGAGTGTCTCGCTTAATGAACTCATTGTTTAAATAGATTACAAATTATCAACGACCAAAATATATTTCTTTTAAGTAAAAATAACTATTTCTCAAAAAAAAAAATTGTTATTATAAATATTTTTTCCTAAGTTAAAAATGCAAATATATATACATATATTTTTGATTTAACTGCATTTGATACATATATTTTTTTCTAAGTTAAAAATTGTTATTGTCTTTCTTTTCAACTTTAGATTCCCCTAAACATTAATCCTGTATCTGCCACTGCTCATAGGTGAAGTGGTTTAGTTTACCTGACTGAAGTTGTAAACAGATAGAGTAAAATCTTGTATTATAGTTTTTATTTTGGTTTTGGATCAACTTTATACCATCCTGAATTGTTCTAATCTATTTTTGATTAGTCAGATAGGAAAATAAGTTTGTATGATTGGAAGAACATAGGCAATTTGCCAGTATGATTGAAACAAAGTTATTGAACTAGATATCCATTCAACTTTTGAAGAATCAATTAAATTAGGAGGTAACCTTGTGCTCAACTAATAATCTCCTTATTCTGTTTAGTATTGTTTGTTGGTTCTAGAATGTTTACTTATGTAAAAAAGAAAGAATTTTTGAGTGTATGGCCCAAAAACGGCACCTAATAACACTTTTAATCCTCTCTAATCCCATAAAGGGTATAAAAACCAAAATATTAATACAAATAGATATCTAGTCCATTTGGGTTCATCTAGAGAGAAAACACAAATCCTTAGAATAACTATAAAATATTAATACCTAAACTAACCTTCCTTAAATATAAAAACACATTTATCTTCTAATTCACCAAATATCTTTTTCATTTTTATCTCCCAATTTCTCTCTCCAATCACGTTTCTAAACAAAGAAACCGTGATCTTCATTATAAATCTGCAACCGAAACCAAAATAATAGTTTTCTTTCTCTCTCTACATCTTAATCTTCTGGAAATCTTCCATTAAATCAGAAACATTGTTTCATATTCATTAGATCTGTTCAAATCATCTTCTTCATCGTTTCATATTCATTACAGCTGCTGAAATCATCTTCTTCATCAAAAAATTAAGCTGCTGAAATCATCTTCTTCATCGTTAATCAGGTAAAACACATTATTGAAGTCAATTTTCGTCTGTTTTATAAATTTTTATATTCTGTTTCAGTTTATTATAACAGATTCTCTCTCTCTAAAGTTGATCATATACGATTTTGAGTAAAAGTTTCAAAGATTTGTTTACTAATTCTTTATTTTTCGAATGTTTGATGTTTATTTTCTTTTTTGAATCCTTCAAATCGAGTATGTCATTATTGCAATCAATCATCATATCATATATCTTTAGATTGTTGTTTGAGCTTAATGATATTCACATTGGTTCTTCAGATCTCATTTTCAATCCGTATAGATTTATGAAACCGGCGTTTTTCCGTACGGTTCCTCATAACAGAATCTACATTACATGTAGTTTATGGTAAATTCCCATAATTTATAGTAAATTACTCAAACATCTTCCGTACGATGTTTTTATAACAGAAAACATAATATATGTATTTTGTAACAAATTATCCATACGTTATCAGGAATATCAAAAACATTATATTAATGTTTATAAATTATGGGTAATTTATTGAAAATTACGCATACTTTAAACCCAAAACAGTACTCATTTCATTAGTAGAACAACTTTGTTTCACTACCAAATCTCATGTACTTTGAAATAAATTACAGGTAATTTACAGTTTATTTGCATACTTTCTAGTACATTACGCAAACATTTTCCGTACCATGTTTTTATAAGAGAGTGTAAAATATGCGTAATTTGTTATACATTATATATAATTTATAATAAATTATAAAACATCGTATAAGTGCACATAAATTATGTATTATTTATTTACCATTACGCGTACTTTTCACCCAAAACAGTAGCCTTGATAAGCTTACCAAACCACTCAAAACCTTCAAATATTGTTAAAATTTGACAAACATTATACATAATTTACGGATCTGTACATGTAATTTATAATAGGGAAATGCTAAATGTACAAAGAATCTTTGACAAGATTCTTGACAAAATGCTAAGTGAACGGTCCCGATCAAAGTCAAACTTTGATCAACTTTTGTCTTTTAGTGAAAATGAGTCATTAAGTCAAGAATTTTGTCAAGGACTTTGTACATGTAGCACTCCCGTTTATAATACAATATATGGTTTTTTGTTTAACGTATGTGTATTTGTGTGTGTAGATTTGATATAACACATGGAATTTCAAACAGAATCATCAAATCAAAGTAAGTCAACGAAACTGAAATCTGATGGCTGGGATAAAATATTTACTGAAGTTGGTCAGTTGTTTCCTGGTGGTGCAAAAGTATTTGGATTAGCACTTCGACATATAGTGTAACTGTTGTGTGTTCTGCTCAAGACTACAAATGGAGAGTACATGGATGGGCACGTTTTTTGAACCAGAGAAGATTTTGTATTTTTTTTGTAACAGAATGTAAACGATGTGTAATGTAAAAGAAATTATGTGTAATTTATTGAACATGACCCACATACGTTTGATAAATTACGTTGAATACATGACAAATGATGGTTTCCTCGTCATAAATAACAAATAATTTACGTATTTGTTTCATAATTTGTATTCGATGTGTATTTATGTATGAGTAAAAACTAATACAAATGCTGCTGTAATGTTTACAAAAAATTTACTATTTCTAAATTTGAAAGTTAAGTGAGAAAAAGTGATATATACGTTTTGTATATTAATCCCCAAATCACGCTTAATTGATTCCAGAAAATATTCTATTTCCAAATCTGAAATTTAAGTGAGAGAAAATTGATTTGAATTGAAAAAAATTACATAGTAAGAGAGAGAAAATTGATTTGGTTAAGATTTTTGTTTTAAATCGATTTGTAAATAGATTTGCTTTCCAAAACGGTTAGAAGAGAGAGAAAAATCAATTTCGGATTTATACGTTAGCTGCTTTAAATCCCCCAAATCACGCCCACATTAGAAACTTTCCAAATTCACCCTGGAAAATTAAAAATCCCGCGATTTTTGTAGTAGGGACATGGACGGTAGTTATTTCATAAAGAATGATTATTATGTCCATAATGTAAAAGGACTAAATATCCATATTTTGGGAAGATTGGATTATAAATCTTTTTTGAACATTATTTTGGCATATATACCTACGGACCCAAAAAGAAATTGGAACAGAGATGAATGGAATTAGGTTATAACTAGGCTGCCTCTTTGGGGAAATAAAATGATTTTCCACGGAAAAAGAGAAACTTGTTCCCTTTTGTTCCCCAAACACCCACCAGGCCACCACCCTTAATATCCTTGGTCTTCTTCCCGTCTTGGGCTTTGCCGAAACTTTCGTCTGGTTTTTAAGATGAATGGTCGTCTGGGAAACGAGAAGATGGGTTATGTCAAAGGGATTCTCCCTTTTCGCCAGAACTTAGAGAGAGATGAGAAGAGGTAGTATATGAATCCCGGCAAAAGACTTCCGGCCACTACTGTGGTGGTGGGAAGAAGAGAGGTGAAGAAGATCAGAAAGAGAAGGGAGATATCAGATATTTCAACCCAAATGTTTTTGTTTTTCCGGAAATTATTTTTGTTTTCTCAAACTATGGTATTCTTTATTTCCTTCCATTTTGTCCCTGAAGCCCCAACCCCCAAGTGGCCAAGTCTGCTAGGGTACCATTGTCTCTGGAACTCCACCTTCTGTTGAGGTTTTTGACCGAATTTCCCAACTGGAAGTGTTCTATTAGTAAGCTCCTCCATTTGAATTAGTCTTTAGGGGAGTTCTTCCATTTCAATCCTCCTTTTAGGGTTCTATTCTTGCTCTGTTAAGATTTCTCCAGAAATGAGGTCATCCGATGGGGCGCTATCCCGAGAGCGCCATCAGTGCAGCTCGCGCCGAACTCTAACCGTGGAGCTTAGCGATGATAGTGCTGGTTGTGGTATTGAGAGAGAGGTTTGACGCCATCTCCTCAAGGCGAAGATTTAGCTAGCTGTAAGCCCTAAATATGTACTAAACATATACCCAACATTAATTCAAAACAATTTAGCCCACAAAATGTTAGCAACAACAAGATCATATGATAACCAAATGCTTTCGCAAAAGATAGAAGTCGAGTGGTTTTTAGTCATAAGAATAGTTGGGTTTATTTTTGTACTTTGGTTTCAATTATAATGAAGAAACCCCTACTCTGGCAATAAGATTTTACATTTTTGTACTTTGGTTTAGTTTGACATCTTTTAAAGCTACAAGTTTAGCTTTACCACCATACTCCTCTGGCAATGTTTCTTCCCCTATTTCCTCCAAAAAACTCTCTCTCTCCTCTTCACTTCTCACTATCACTATCTGCACAATTACATGCCAATACAAATTTAGGGTTCCATAAATGAGCCTTCCCAAATGTTGGGCTAGAAAATGCATTCATGTATAAGATTTGAAGGACTCACCTTTTCTAATGTTGCTTTCTCCAAGAAGTAAGAAACCATCTTCCACACCCTAACAAAGAACCATGGCATACTTAACAAGTAACACCTCCCCAGTCTCTCTGGATAGTAAGACTGCATTGGTTATCAATTTTTTTTGAAATTTATAGTTAGTCTCAATTTCTTGTAATAAATAAATATCCAAAATATGCAGTTTAAAGAAAGAAAAAAAACAGAGAAATTAGGGAAATAACCATATCTTAACAATGCTTGTGTGGTGTTTACTTGGGAGCTAATCATAGAAACAAGTTTTTAGGTAGTCGACGTGATTTTGACAAATTAAAGTAGTTATGTTTATAACTAAAAATGCAATCGTTTTTATATAATTGCATTTGAATAATTGCGTAATTGGGATGGGAATACCTGCCAAAATTGACCCGCAAAATGTATTTGAGATTAAGTGTGTATATTCTATTCTACTTGTACAACTAAATGATACACAATGGGCTTAAAAACGATTTATCCTTATAGCTACAAATAGGCAAACGGTTTCTTTAAGCATTACCAACAAATGTTATAATATTTGGCTAACTCGTCTGTTAAGCTTCAATATTTTGACTCATGGATTGTTTGGTTCTCAAATTAGTATTGTTACAGATTGTAACACTAATTTTGGAGTCAAACAATGTATTAGTCAAAATATGAAAATCAAATAAAAGAGTTAATCGAATAATACGCCAAACAAACTAATGTGTTAACCACTAATTACCAAACACAATAATATTTGGTTAACTCGTTGTTTAACTTCAAATTGACACATCCACAAACTATAAGACTATCTTGGCAGTCAAATAGTTTATTTTTCAGAATATGAAGGCCAAACAAACAAGTTGGTCAATTAGTGTAAATCTATGTTAATCGCTTATTACTAAAAAATTTCATATTTGACTAACTCGTTTGTTTAATTTACATATTTTGATCAATAGACTGTTTGACTTTCAAATTAGCTTTTTGTTACTGACTATAATTCTAATTTAAAAATCAAACCATCAATTGATCAAAATATGAAAGGACAAACAAGCGAGTCCGTCAAATAATGTGGGCCACTTGGGGATAAATATGTGTGAAGCAACTCATTTGTTTGACTTCAATATTATGTCTAACCGATTATTTGGCTTGCAAATTACCACTTTGTTTGCTATAAGTCTCATTTGAGAGTCGAACAACTTACTGGTCAAAATATACAAATAAAGAGAGCGAGTTTATAAAATATTGTAGGCTCTTTGGACACTAACTCTTTGATGTAGTACTAATTCAACCAGATTTGCCTAAACTTGTGAATTTATCATAGACCATAAGTTGAAGATCGATTTCACACATATGTTGTATATATAGCCAACCTCCTTCATGTTCCTAAAAAGAAAGGGTTAAAGAATACTTACTTGCAAAAACTGGAAGCCAGTGATTAGAGCACGAGGATCGACATTCTTATAACTAATATTTGCCAAATCCAAAATGGCAATAATCTTCTCATCTCCAATTTCTCTTCCTTCTTTAAATGAACTGATAATCAATACCACAATAAATTGGAGTTTCATCAGACATCTTATAATATTGTGAGCAATCAGATTTGTAAGTGAAAATAAAGTTAATCATATTCACCTAGCAATCCCTTTGTCCAGCATATGAACCACGAATTCTGAAAATTTTAAGGAGATCGTTAGTCAAAGATCGTTTCACTTGGAGTATCTCTAGTGCGAAATTCAGTCTCTGAAACTTAGAGTATCAAATAGAAGTTTGGTGTTTTTGTTAAAATTGGTCTTCAATGTTTTCTTTTTGTTGACATTCTAGATTAATTAGGTTATGCAATTTCTAGTTTATGGAATACCTATACTCCAAGGTACATAGGAAGTTTAGTTCAAGTAATCCTATAATTTAGTTGATCTATATATATATAGGATTCTTTATCTTGATTATTTTCATACAATTAATTATAATTGCCTTATATTATATTCTGGGTAGCTTGTATCATAAATTTTAAAAAGAAGAGACCCTGTCTCTGGTCCCAAAACTTCACCACCTTTCTTGTTTCACACCTTAAAATATCAACTCAGATCTTCTTCCTCTCTCTCACAACCATCTCCAACCACCACAACCATTGTTCCCTTTCTCTCTATCTCTGTTTTTCTCTACCTTCAGAATTTCATACCCTCGATTGAGGGTTTTGTGGACGGTAGGCCACGAGATGTAGAGAGTACTCCTCGTGGCCGGCCGACCACGAGATGTAGAGAATACTTCTCGTGGTCGGCCGACCACGAAGCCTCAATCGAGGGTCTAAAATCCTCATCGAAGTCCCATTCGTCTCAGACAAATGGGGTACCCTTCGCCCGTTAAACTATATATGGGAGTCCGGTCTGGGACTGTTAAACCCTGGATCGGCCCGGGCTATGTCGGGTGGGGCACTAGGTTGGTTCGTCAGTAAATTCAAGAAAATAACAATTTAAATACATCAAATTTATCTTTGAAGTTTCAAGTTTCTTCTTTAAATTTTGTACTCGAGAAAAATGATTGGGAAGTTCTTTCCCAAAAGTGTACAATTATTCACTATTTGCTTTTTGAAATAATTGAAACTCGTCTGAAAAATCTTATCCAAATTGAGGAAAAAAAACAAAGAAACGTGAATACTTATAAGTGCATAAATCATCAGACTCGTTATGCATGCTTATAAGAGTCCGAAAAAAATTAGATGGGGGTTGGCCCGACATCCTTTTCCTCAACCCGGACTCACTGTGGATCAGGCCAGACTAATCTTTCGGCTCAAAATCAAACCCAGTGTGGCCAACCTGGGCCAACATATAACCTAGACGGGCTTGGTCAGTCTACAGGACGGGTTTGGTTAGTCAACCGGCCACAGGGCCGGCCTAAACATATTAGAGGCTTAAAGCCAAATCAAGAATAGAGGCCCCTTTAGGTATAAGCAAAAAAATGAACATAAATTACTTGATGTTGTTTTAGGGAGGGCTTGAACCTCTTAAATCTACCCCATAAACCACTATCTAAACCATTAAGCTGTAAAATAAATCTTATCAACATCCCAGTTATGGTTCATGTTTTGCAACCGCACTACCTAATAAAACTCCAAAGAAGAAGTCCTCAAGTAGGTTGGGACCAAAGCAACCACTCCTAACAGGTCAGTCCAGACCGCCTTAAAGTGAGTTCCAATAAGCACCACTATCCCACCAAATAAAACGGGCTTTCATGTCATTATATGCACTTTTCTTTACCAGTGAAGGTTCTTTGGACTGGGTATATGGAAGTAGTTTTTTTTTGTTAAGGACTATATGGAAGTAGTTGAAATGGAATAAATAAAAAAGACTAATGTGAAAGAGACAACCACCAAGAAAACTATCCAACTTGTGCAACTAATAAATGCTAACTATAAGCAAAGACCTTTCAACAAAAAGAAAATTGTAAGCAAAGACCTTTGATGTTTGACAATTAGAAAATACTCCATCTAATAATTTCAAACAGTCGTATTTGTCTTAATCATCTCTGAATTCTGAAAATGTGACACGCCCTCTGCTAATCTTCTATATTTTCTGAAAGTTTATGTGGCCACGATAAAGAGCTCACCTCTTAAACAGGGAAGAGCTCGTTGGTCCAACAATCTACGCATGCTTTAGAGAAAAAGGACTACTGAAATAATTTTCTGTATTTTACAAATTTGTTGGAAATATCCACAACCACACAAATAAAATAATTATATAATCGTTGTAAATTAGTTGTGAGACCTTTTATAGGCGTCCCTTAAAAGTCAAAATTTCTCTTAGCCCGCTTCTCTATTCGTGATCCACGGACTAGTCCGAGGACACTCTTGTTGCACCTAGATCGTGTTGGACTTGAACAGTATAGATTCAGTCCAATACAAGTGCTAAGAGTGAAGGCGGGCCGTAACAACCTTTGACTGTAGAGGCACCCTTTTTTTATTTAGAAAGAACAAATCAATAATGTTTTTAGATTGCCAATCACTGGTAGCCCAGTTGGCCAGTGCATACATTCTGCAATGCAGAGGTCCCAGGTTCGATTCCACGGAAGTGCAAATCTAGGAATATCAAAACTTAGGTATAAATAAAGTAGTTTATGTAGGTTTTAGGAAGGCTATAGACTATTTATTTTGTCGGGCTTTAGGCGTAGTAGTTTTTCGGCAATTATTGATTGTGCTTATCTAGGGGTGGGAATCGGTCCGGACCGGTCGGTACCGGACTCTAACTTCATCGAACCGGTCGACTCGGACATAAACTGTTGGTGACCACCTATTTACTCGGGCGGGCTCGGACGGTCACTCTCAAGAATTCTTTGTCCATTGACCGTCCAAGACCGTTTATTTTACCGGTCCAGTCGGACACTGGACGGTCTCGGTCCGGACTTTCCAATAAATTTACTTAATTCAGAACTTTATTTTTATTACCACAAACAAAATTACTTACAAATGAAGATGTTTAGCCAAGAAATCAAAAGTAAATATAAAAAAGAAAAAACACAGTTGATCATCATTTGACAAGATATAATTAAGCTATGCGCTAATGTTTGGTCTTCCAGAGGACTATATGACTATAGCCAACGATCATCATATATTCATATGTCTATAACATTCAACGATCAATTTCTAAAAATGAGGACGGTTTAGTCGGTCAACCTATTCGATCACTCGTACCGGTTGGTTAGCGGTCGGTCCTTCGACATAGAATTTTGACCGTGACCGTCCGTCAAATCTTTCGGGCCGGTCGGACACTGACCGTTATGACCATCGGGTGTCCATGGACACTTTTTATCTCGGTCGAACGGATCGGATAGCGGTCTTCCGGATCTTTTTCCCACCCCTATGCTTATCACATCGTCTAGATGCCTTATAACGACTAACTTATATCGCATGGGAAATGATCATCGGATGGGAAATGTTTATATGCACATACTAGCAAAAAAAGAAAAGTTTGAAAAATAAAAACAAAGGGGAGAAATTTTTCACATACTCTTGAATTGGAGATGATCATCGGATGGGAAATGTTTATTGGCCAAAACGATCATAACAGGACGTTTCCCAATTTTTGAGAGACCTTGCAAACAAACCTTTCCAGATTCTAATTCATCTTCAACTTCACTATCTGGTATAAACCCTAATGGAACAAATTCATCTCTCCATTTCTTCCATTGAACAAACATTTTTGCTGCCTTTTCTACATCCATTGATCTTGCTATCAAGAACCTCATTATAGTTTCATCACTATAATCCTGCTTGCCACCCATAAAACCCTTAGTTAAAAAAACCATCCTAGAAAAATGGAAAAACAATTAGTAGTAGATTTGAGATTTGTAATAAAGTGGATTGTTACCTGAGTTGAAATTCCTTGATTTTCTACTGATTTTCTCATCTGGGTAACTGTGATTTCATGATTTTTCTCCATTTCGAAATGAGAAATGAGTGATTTGAAAAGTAGAAAGAGAAACAGAGATGAATAAAGGTGGGGGTGAGAGAGAGGGAGTAGTAAACAGGGAAGGAAGGTCTTAAAGAGAGGTTAGATAGATAGATGGGGACTTCTTATTGACTTAAATAAAGAGAGGAAATGTTGGTCCACCCACCATGTGATGAGATCTCCACAAGTATCATCATAATCTATTATTGTTATAATAAAATATTCAATCTCCCTAAATCTAACTCTTTTTTTTTGTTTTTTTTTTTTTGTTTTTTTGACAAAGAAACTTTAATTTCATTAATGATGGAGTACATCCAAACATCTTACATGGCTTTGATAACATCATGTGTTTACAAATGCAAATTACAACATGATGATTAGAGAGAGCACTATTACTGCCAAAATTACACATACAAAGACCTCTAAAAGGCCATTACAAAACCCTAAAAGGCTATTCTAAGACCCTTAAAGGCCATTACAAGATCAAGATCTTTACATTATAGTTTATTGCAGATTCATCTCTCCTTGATATCGATTTTGCTTTTCTTTATGTCGTAAACCAAGAAGAGATACAGGAAAACAAATACTAGAAGAGAATAAACCTTGTATTCCTCCCAACTTCATCTTTCATATTTTCTTCAACCTTTTGTTACTCCAAAACTATGGTTAGATCTAAAGAAAAAAAACAATAAAATTAAACATAAAAAGTAAAGAGATCTCATCCGGTGAAGGGATAACCCTTCACCGGGAAAGCTTTGATTTTTGTTGGATTCTCTGGGATGCGGTTAGGAGAGAGATTGAGATACAAAAGGAACTAAACTAAAACCAAAAGTACCTAACTAAAACAATTATACAATGTCTCTGGAAGGTCAGAAATAGAAAGCCACAACCAGGTTCCCACGTTCATACGACTCCATTTAGCTAAATGATCTGCTTTATAGTTTCCTTCTCTGATAATGTGGGTATAGATAACTTTGATGAAATTACCTTCAAGCTGATGCACTTTGTCGATAAGCTTGTCTGTCTACCAGTAGATATCTGAATGCTCTTTGTTTAGTTTCTGAACTATATTACGGTTATCACTTTCAATATGAAGATAAGCAATTTTCTTTTTCATAGACCACTGGAGAGCTTTGATTATAGCCCAACATTCACATTCTTCTGCATTTTGGCCGCGAAAATTACAAGCTGCTGCCGCTAAATTTGCTTGGCCATCATGCATTATACATCCAATACCTGCTAATTCCTTCGCAGCCATAAAAGAGGCGTCCACATTAATTTTAACAAAAGGAGGTTTCGGTGGTGACCATAAGATAATCCTTTCTTCCTGCTGTGTTGTACTTTGATGGTTTAGAAGATTAGTACTACATTTGATTTGATCAATGATCATCATCGGAAGAACATTAGTATCTGAAAAGCATTTATCACATCTGACTTTCCAAATCTGCCAGAGAATACTCGCAAAAAGGCTACTTATCTGTTCATCTATATCTTTCTATGAAGTAATCCAGTCAAGCAGATTAGGTATATTAATTGAAATGACATTAAAATGTAGCCATATCACAGCCGCCAAGTCACAATGTAAAAGGACATGTATCATTGTTTCTTGTTCCTGACAAAATTCGCATGTATATTTGTGTCCAATATACTGACCAATTCTATCTCTTACCGGTAAGTTGTTCGTACAACATTTCCATAGGAATAGTTTGATTTTTGGCAGAATAGGCATATGCCAAATGAAAGTCCATTCCTTCAGCTCATAAGGATAGTGCTCAGTGCGCAAATAATAGTACATGGATTTGATAGTGAATTTACCTGATTTGGTTAATGACCATTTGGCTATATCATCCAGCTGTCCCTGTAAATTAATACTCATGTTAGTATTGCATATATCACTGTTAAAGCATTGAGTTAATATATTCATATCCCATTGATTATTGCTAATAAGTTGAGAAACCATAGTGAGGGTGCTATTAGTAGTATTGCTTAAGGGTGGAGGATGATTAGGGATCCAGTAGTCATGCCAAATACTAATATTCGTACCGTTATTAATATCCCAAAAGGTTAATTTGGACACTTTATCAACATGTTTGGATATGGATTTCCAGAGCCAAGAATGGTGATTCTTCGCCTCTTTAGGTTTTTGATCTTTGGTGAAATATTTAGATCTAAGAATAAAGCCCATGGGGAGCCAGGATCTTTAATGAGTCGCCAGACAAGCTTGCTAAAAAAAGCTCGATTATCTAAAATAGGGAAACGAAATCCAAGTCCGCCTAATTTTTTTGGAAGACAGATAGCCGACCAGTTAATCGTATGAATAGAATTGGTTTTTCCCCACCAGAAAGCTCTTTGAAGAACTTCAATGCGATTACTTATACCTTTAGGGATGGCAAAGCATTGCATTTGGTATCGGGGAACAGTCGCTGCTATTGTATTAATAACAATAGAGCGGCCAGCTTGAGAAAGGAGAGAGGCTTGCCATTTGGAGAGTTTATTCTGGATTTGAGTAGTGAGGGAAGAAAACACTTTCTGTTTATTGGCTCCTATGAAAAGATGAGTGCCGAGATATTTGTCTAGATTAGAGGATTGATGAACCTTAAGATTACGAATAATCATACGTTTGAATTTCGGATGAGTGTTTTTCGATAAGAAGATAGTAGATTTGTCGAAGTTAATCATCTGTCCTGACGCCGAACAGAAGGTATCAAGAATGTGCTGAAGCGAAGAGATATTGACCAGGGAATTCTGGCCAAAAATGATGCAATCATCAGCAAAAAGAAGGTGCTTGATATTAATATTGGGTTCTGGGGATAGAAAAACCTCGAAAAGGAGTAGCTACCCTGTTAGTTTCAAGAAGACGACTGAGGCCTTCCATGGAAAGAGTAAACAAGAAGGGAGAGAGAGGATCACCTTGCCTAATCCCTCTACTGACATTAAAGGTAGGGCCAAGACGGCCATTAATAAGAACTGCCATGGTCGATGTAGAAATACAAGTGTGAATGAGACTAATCCACTGAGTAGCAAAACCCCATCCGACGCATAATAGCCTCTAAAAAATTCCATTCGATTCGAACGAAAGCTTTAGACATATCAAGTTTAAGAGCAAAGAAACTTTTCGATCCTCTAGTGAGCTTAAAAGAGTGTACCACCTCTTGACTGATAATGATATTGTCCGTAATCTGTCTCCCTGGAACATATGCTGCCTGAAAAGGCGAAATGATCTCTGGAAGAACCAATTTGAGACGATTGGCCAGAATCTTGGTGATGATTTTGTAGGTGGTATTCATAAGACTAATGGGTCGATAGTTAGAAGTAGTCTGAGGGGATTTGGTTTTGGGGATAAGGCAAATGTGAGTAAGATTAACCTGCTCAGGAAGGTGGTTGTGATGAAAAAAATCAGAAACTAACTTGATGACATCTGCTTTCACAGTATCCCAGTTAGTTTGATAAAAAAGTGGAGGAAAGCCATCTGGACCGGGGCAGAGTAAGATTTAAGGGACATGACGGATTTGTGAATCTCAATATCAGTAGGAGCGTTGGTAAGCACAGAATTATGGTTGTCAGTTATTTGCTCGACAAAAAGATCCAGCAACTCACTAGAGATGCTAGAACCATTAGTAGTGGAAATAGCTCTAAGATTGGCAGAGAAGATGTTAGCAATATCCGAGGCCTCATGAGCCCAAGAACCATTGTTGTCTTTAATAGACGTAATACGGTTCTTCCTATTGCGATTAATTGCTTTAGCATGGAAAAACTTTGTGTTTTGATCACCTAAATGGATATTATCATTCCTGGATTTTCTTTCCAAAGACTCTCCAGCTGATTATAAGCTTCCGCTAATTTATTATTCAACTCATGATAAGCCTCAAAGTTGTCAGTATTCTGGAGAGCCTCAGTCAGATTACGAATCCGGTAGTCAAGGTGACCAAACACTTGTTTATTCCACCTAGCTAGATTGATCACTAAATGGTTCAGTTTCGGCTGGATAGGATAGGGATTGGAGGGCCAGTGATCCCAAATAAAGTTACCGCATTCCGGACGAGACATCCATGTCCGAATAAATTTGAAAGGTCTCTTACCCAAGTTAGAAGTAGCAGTAGTGGTCAGTAAGATTGGAATATGATCAGAACCAACCCCAGACAGATGAGTGACAAGAGATGAGGGAAAATCCATGAGCCAGCTGTGATTCGTAAGAGCCCGGTCCAATCTCTCTTTAATGAGGGTGCCCTTAAACTGCTTATTAGTCAAGGTAAAGGTGTTGCCTCTGAAACCCGCGTCTCTAAGGCCTAAATTGTTAATCACCTGGTTAATTTTAGTGACATGGTTAGGGAGCTCCTCTCTACCTCCTTCCTTTTTCGAAGGATGTAGAATGGTATTCAAGTCACCTATGGTTCCGTAGAAGCCCATGAAGGCAAAACTATGTCCATTACTATTGTGGGTGCAGATAGTGTGAATAACATGATCATCCGCATAAATAGTCTTAACATCATATTCATTGGTCCAATATAAAGCAATCCCACCAGCTTTATTCTTAGGCTCAACCACAAATTGTTTGTAATTAGCATGCAATCTGAGTATTTTATTGAGTTGTTTTTTGGTGCTTTTAGTCTCGGAGAGGAAAATAAATTCGGGTTTATGGGATTTAATCAGACTATAAAGGTGTTTGCGATTCAAGAATTGCTCACACCCTCTGATGTTCCATGCCAGAATAGAGAGGTCAGGTCTCGGGTGGTCCATGAATAGTCTAAAGGCACCACAAGATGAACAGAAAAACCTAATAAGAGAAGAGAGAGGAGAGCTAGAAAGGAAATACAAAGAAAAAGAAACAAACCTAAAGAATCACAGAAGAACTAAACATAAAATACCAGCCAGTAATAAGATAAACTAAAGAAAATACCTGATTACACTGTAGCGAGCTAAACCACCAAGCAAAAAAGAACAAACTTACAGCCACCAACTGGTACAAGTTGCCAAAGGACCAAAAAGGATTCTCCCTAACTTGTGTCTCATACCAAACAGTTAGTAGAATCTCCAACTTAGCCCTTGATCAAACTTGATCAAAGGTCGAGAGCTTTGGCTACTGGTACCAGAGAGAGGCAACAAAAAAAGGCAATCAAAGCCCACAAGAACAAGACCTGTCACTAAATAAACAAACAGACAAGAAGAGAGAAACAAAAACCAGAAACACACTCAACCACAAAACACAAAAGGGCTAAGTTGACTGAACTGGTGGGATTACACCTTCCCCTTCTTCCCTTTGCACTAATATATCCAAACTGTGAGACAAGAGCATCGACTCCTCGAGGAGTGTTTGAGTTTCCTGATTATCTGAAAACAAAGAGTGAATCTGATTTTCATCCTCTGAGAACTCAGAGGAGCTGATCGAACGGTGACTGGATTGATCACGGTTCCTTTTACCTGATGGGTTGAAGATAAGATGGGGTGGGGTGGGATGGTGAACAGGGGATGGTGGAGGGGCTAGAAGAAGAGGTTCTACTGGTTCAGGGGAAATGATAATGGTATCATCCATGGTATCATCCATGGGGTCTGAGTCAGATTGTTCATCATCTCCCGAAAAGTAGTATTGGAGAGGGGTGGGACACCTATTCAATGGATGTCCAATAATCCTACAATGTTGGCAAATAGCCCCTGGGAATTTCTTATAACTAATCTTGATTTCTGTAACTGTATCATAAAAGATGGGATTAATCACTGCCAGCAATGGTGAACGAACATCATACAAGAAATGAATCCTAATAACAGGGTTGTTGACGAAACCAAGATTTCGAGGGCGAATCTGAATGATCTTACCCATACTCTCAAAGATGGCATCGAGGTCTTCCTTGTTCTGAATCGCCTGAGGGATCTTATAAAGAGTGCACCACATCGGTTCATAGAATAGATCATCTGAGCTTTCTGTAAGTGGGAACTCCACCTGCTTGAGGACCAATAACATACCCCTAAGGACCCAAGGCCTCCCGAAGTTGAGAGCATTGAGGACGAACAGACTCTTGGGCTCAAGAATGTATTAATAGGACCTTGACTTAAAGCATAATCACAGTCACGGAAGAAACGAGATTGAGGGTAAAGTAAGTTCTTAATAAAATTGAGGGAAGCTTCGTAGGGGTTGCACCACCTTGCCACGAACCCTTGAGAGATAGGTTGAAGCTCGAGTTTAGTTGGAACAACAAGATTGTGAGGTAAAGTGATCTGGGTTAGTAGAGAGGTTTCTTTGGGGTATAAATGGAGGTGGTTTGAAGAGAAAGGAGATGAAGAGAAGGACAAACCAAGCAAGACGATAATCAGGAAACTCCAATTTATCATGATGGATTTGCATGCAAAGGGATTGGGGGAGGTCATCGCCAGAGAAGCCTACTCTCGAGCTCCGGTGACGAGTGACCACATTCTAGAGAGAGAAGAGAGGAAGATAAGACAGACTCCTAATAAACGAGAGACTAAGAGACGAAGAAAGACCGGTGGGAGAGAGAAACAGAGAGAAGAAAGAGAAAGAGAGAAGAAGAGAGAGTAAATATGTGTTACCTTGGTGGAGTGGCTCTGGGATTTGACGGTTGAGTGTCCAACGCGCCTTCAGCTGCCTCTCCGACTTAAATGCGAGATGAAGTGTGCCCAATCCTCGTTTCTTCTCTACTCGGGAAAGATTAAAAGGTGGATTCTCTTATGGATCTGCACTCTTTCTTCTCTATTTTCTCTACCGCGATGTTAAATGCCTATTAGGGTTAGAGCGGTGATTCAACTAGGGAATCGAAAATGCAATGATGAACTTTTGTCTGATCTATAGAGGATTATGTTTCCCGAGAGAAGAATATTCACTCCAGAGGTAATTAATTGACGTGTAGTGCGTAAAGAGGGTTGAATACAGTGAGAGCGCCGTCGTTCGAGTTGAAGGAAGAAGATGAAAAGGAGAAAGAAGAAAAACCCGAAGTGACGTCACTCGGGAAACTCTCTCTCCTCAAAAAACTCTCCTAATCAACAATGACTCTTTAAAATGAAGTAATTGATCCCTAAATCTGACTCTTTGTTTAATGGGTATGTCACATATGTGGGTAAATAAATAGTCCAAAATAAAAAATCAATTAAGTTTAAAGTCTAAATTTAATATAAAATAAATAACAAGTCTAATTTTTTCGAATATTTATTTTGTTAGTGTCGTATAAATACACAAAAATGTATTACTAATGTGTTGATTGTTTTGTAAATGTGTAGATATGTGTAAGAATATATTTGTTTTCTACGCAGCACAAATCAAATTGCGTGAACTTCAACACCAGAATGTATACGATTATTTACGTTTTGTTTTATGCAATAAGATAAAGGTGTCATGTAAAAATGATTTCTTGTCCAGAGAGACTACATGTATCAACTTGGAGAACAAATTGGAGATTTTCGAATTAATATATGAAATAAAATAAGGAGACAGACTAGAAGTTGGTCTAGGTTTATGATGAAGTACGGTCGTACAGGGATGGGTGCTTATTTTGGGGGAATTTTGCATTTTATTCATTATTTATGTTCCCATATCTCAAATCGAGTGATATATAGGGGAAGTTATTATATACAATCTTCGACTTAGAAGAGAAATATAGAATGAAAACAAAGAAACAGCTGTTTCGCTCTTAAAATTTATGATACAATGTGAATGATATTTGGAGTCTTGGAGAGAGTAAAACATATGAAGCAGAATAGAAAATGTTATACCCAAAATTAACTCTACTTATGCAAACAACGGTTTGCTAAGTTAATTGTGCATCTACTGGGAAAATTGAGAAATCATTGATTCGGTTCAAGTGGAAGCAATCATTTATTGACATGTGTTAGTAGAGTGTCCACAAAGTAAAGATAGAAATAAATAGGTTTTACGCCTCATGGAGCCTTTATATAACCTATAGATCGTAGATGTCTATGACGGTTATCGAGTTAATTCAATTCATAATTACTTTCATGTTATATATCATAATGTATTCATGTTATATATCATAATGTATTCATGTTATATATCAGAACTAGGAATAACCCGTGCCTTCGGCACGGACACTCCTCTTTCCGGATTGCATAGTAGTGGACCTCTCGTTATCAAACTAAATAACCTTTGCTTGGTACAAAATGACCTTTTGTTTCCATGCTCACTGGATCTCCTCTTATAACTAACGAACTTTCAAATACAATATTTGAGAGAATTAGTAAAATTCTAACAAACAAAACTATTAGTTACATTTATGATATTTGATTAAGTCAGTATATATACAAATTTATCCCAAAATTAGAATTGGTTACATCTATTATATTTGGTTTCAAAAACTACATAATATATAACAAAAATATTGAACTTCTTTGAGTTCAATACTTTTGCAACATTTTCTGAACACAACATTCTTCAAACATTCATAGTATATGGATTACAAAATTAGAAAACTTAAATGTTAGAACTACAAAGAAGATAGTAAAATAAAGGGTTGATCTCAACATAAATACATGAAAGTTCTCTCGTATGACAACCAAACAAGGTAAAAAATGCAAAAATTTGCGAAGTTCCTTTCTAATGTAAGCTATGTTTGATTTTCGCACATTTGTTCCTTGCCCAATGATGGTTTATGAGAAATACTATAAGACCTGACAAAATCACTATAGAAGGATATCATACTTGAGGATCGTTTACCTTCATATTTGTACATGTTACACAGAAAGTGAGTAAACATAACAATTATTATTTTGCAACGAAAAACGTGGGTTGAGTCTTGCTAAGATTTAAGCTCATTTGATTCTGCTTTATTTATATTTGACAGATAAATACCTGCAAAGTACTTTAAACCATTTCTGTCCAGCAAATGAAGTACATAACTTCTACAAGGTATTGAGGTTACCTTGGAAATATCCAATTGAACAAAATCTGATGCAACAATTGAAGATTATCAACCATCTTAAGCATATGCTCCCCAATTTGGTGGCAAGATCACCCCATTAAGATAACACCATAGTATTATTTCTTCGAACAAGCTTACAGTTCGTAACTTCCCAGATTTCACATTTTTTGGAAAAAGGTGATACCAATGTCTTATATCACTCTTAGGAATAATTTCATCGCCACTCTTACTTTTGATACTCATAGTAGTTGAAACACAGTTCAACAAAAAAAAAATAGTAGTTGAAACACTTCGAACAACCCCAACCACACATGAAGATTTAACCATAAAAGTTAAGCACAAAAATTCCACCAAACACCTAACTACAATGCATAGAGAAATGGAAAAACAAATCAAAAGGAGTAAATTTGAGTCATGGAGGGTTTTACGTACAAGATGCTCCCCATTTGTATAAGTAGGCAACCGGTCGATCTTTACAAAATGGTACACTTGCAGCGACTGTATTCTACAACAAAATCATGTCAGAAGTAAGTGATAAAAAACATTTAGATATTTTCTTATGATCATATATAAATATATATATATATATATATGGTTGTTTGAAATAATCAAATAAGTTCTGATTTTACCTCAAAAGTGATCCATGTTGCACTAAAAATTCAGAAATTTAATTCAGTTATGTTTTTGAAAAATACATAGTTTGGAACTAAACTTAGAAACAAAAACAAAATGAAACTAAAACATAGTTTATCGCGACAGAAGAATTACTAAGACTAAGTCACATGTATCTTATGCTTATTATAGGATAAGAATATAGGCAGAGCACATACCCAAATCCAAAACCAGAGGCTTGATTTTAGTACGTCTTTCCCTTTAAAGATATACTACCATAAGATACAAGGAAGAATGTATGGTTGAGGAGCTCACTCGTCCGTGTGCGTTATTCGTTTTTTTCTTACTCCTTGCATGTTGACCAAGCTACTTAGACTCCTTCAGTTATTCTTCAATTGTACAACAAAATGACAAGAGGAAACAATGATATGTAATTTTGTTTATAAAGTTATCCTGACGCGTTGCTTAGCAGCAAATGAAATGCATCATAACCATTTCATGCATCTCCTCTACCACATCAATGTAACCATAACAGTTTCTCCAGATTCGTTAGGTTTCCTGCTCGTGCCGCAGAATGCAAGGGTGTGTCTCCTCGCTTTCTTTCAACTGTTTCGCCATTTTATTCCGATTAGAGCTCTTTTGACTCGTCGGGACAACCATCTCTTACCTAGTTGCAAGAAAACTTCCAGTACCAGTGTTAGCTATTTAGACAAAATCTTTTACTCCATGAATAACCCAAATCACCAAACTCCAATTTTTCACATGATAAATTAGGGATTTTGTAATTCCTAAATCTCAGAATTCTTTACCCCTATTAGTTACCTGTTAACAACCCACTATGATCATCATCTTAAACATGAAAATAAGATTAAAATTTGAAGGGGAAATTTTCCCAACTTATAATATTATAAACTCAAAATCTTCTCAACCAAAGCAAGTAAATGGGTTTTGTTTCTTAGATTGAAATCCACAACATAATCATAAAAAATGGGGAATGGTTATCCATGGAATTGTAAGGAAAAAACATAAATGTCAGTGAAGTGAAGAAAAGATTTGCTTACTTGAGTTAAAAACATAAATCTCTTCTCCATCTTGAAACAACCATAAATTAACTATTTCTCTTTTCCACCTTGAGACAACCATAAATTAACCATTTTATTCAGAGAACCGTATTAGTGTCAAATAACCTTATTTTCTAACGGATGTCATTTCATCATATTTGAATAAAAGAGCTATGCAATGTAATGAATCCAGTCTGAAGCTATGTAAATGGGTCATTTAACTACAAATGTTAGTCTAAACTGCAGATCTAATTCAGAGTTAAAGTGGAAATCTTGGAAACTAACTTGTGGACATTGAGGATCCTTGAATTCGTTATGTTTCAATCGACCGCCAAAAACAACACAAACTCCAATAACAGCCTGCTTTTCACCAGGAGGCATTTGGTTGCTGCTATCTAGGATACCTTTGACCGTTATCCAATGTCAATTCCATCTCAATTTCCATGATCGATCCTAATCGACATGGTATTTGAAATGAAAAAAACAGTCAAACAAAGAGGAAATAAATGTCAAAAGTCAAATCAACAAGACTAACGAATAATACAAACGTAGTTATCCAATATATAATTTACTTGCATTCACGAACTTATATCGACTGCAACACTTTTGGTGGCTACAAGGAAGCACTGGAGAAACAATTGAAAATGCATGAGCAAAACAAAACTTCGTCAGAACTTTCCTGAAAAAAAATTTCTAAGTAGCATTTCGTATTTTGCATCTTGAGATAAATAAAAACTCAAAAATAATGTGGCAGTAAGAGCAAAAGAAAATCAAAACTAAAAGAAAGATATGGTGGATCATGGATCGGATTGAATAAGATATAGAATAGGAGACTGGAAGAAAGAAAATTGAAGAAATGTACCTATCATCAACAATTTAGTACGTGTATCCTGCCCTACAATGACTAAAACAAAAAAAAAAATTGTACACCCTTTAGCAACAAGAAGGATTTTAAATTCATTAAATCTCACATTGGGTACGAACGATTTTACATTAAGAAAGAAAAAAAAAATCAAAAGAGAAAAATGTTTTCTAACATACCAATTATGTGTCACAGAGACATTTTAACAAAAACTTAGCATACACATATTATTAGAACCATGATTAATTGACAAGTTCCATAAGATATAGTAAGACCGAAAGTCAAGATTCTGATTCAAGAGTGGTGTGAACAAGTAGAGCAAAATCACATTCTGGGGTCTGTGATTCAGTGAGCTAATCCAATTACTATAATTTTGAAACTTGATAAATGAAATAGAAATGAGGAAACAAACCGATTTGCAACGTTTAGCAGAAATAACAAATCAATTTGCAACGTTTAGCAGAAGTATCTGGATCATGTCATGATACAATCTGCAACAGGAGAAAAACCCTAGAATTACTAAAACAAAGTTTATGATGAATTGAGAAAATAAACAGAGACAAAGTGATAAAAAAAAGCACAGATAGATGATGAATAAGAAGAAATTTTTTGCTTCACTCTATTAAAGAAGAAGAAGAGGAAATGAAGGGCTTGGGCGTTTGGAAATTTGATTTTCTTTTCTGTATGTAACTCCTTTTTCTCTATCTTTACCTCCTTTTCTCTATCTTTAACTCTGTTTTAAGGTGCTTGGCCGTTTGGGCGTTTCAGAGACTCACAAAGTAAATGGAGAGAGAGAGAGTTATATTTAAATGGTCGTTCAAACATCGTTGACGTTGTAGATTAAAAAAATGTGGTGGGTTTTTTAGGGTCTAGATTTATCATGTTGTTGACATTCTCTCGTTGAGTGGTTTAACAAATCTTCATTTTTTAACGGTGGTAATAGATCTAGTGGTTTAGACTTGTAGAAAAATACAACGAACGACCGGATTTGTCTTTCGACTTGTCCCAGTCAGCAAAAAACTTTACGTTTTATATAATAGATGCATCCATGTTGCAACATCTGCATCAACAAATTATTGGTCTTCACAACTGACTGACCATACGTAACTGCACTTAGAAAGAATGCTTTTCGGCTTTTGTGTATTGATGCCTGAAATAAAATTGGCTTGTCCATTGATGGAGGTGGAATCCCAACCTGTTGGTGAGCTACTCCATTTAACCTCTTCAAATATATCTGAATTTCTACGCATTCAAATAGAGTACAAAATTAAAAGTGGGAATAAAGAAGAACCTCCAAAACAATTACAATAGAATCCAAAATGGACTTTTACATCATTTATTCGGGCGTCGCTAAAACTCGTCTATTTTGTAGTGTTGCGAAAGATTCTTAAGAACAAATGAGTATGTAAGTGTAGATATGCAATAAATAAAAGGACTTATCTCAAGGAGACAACTACCAAGAAAAGACAACTTATTTGAATTGATAAGAAGTTTAGTCTTCCACCATAAAGATCAAGGGTTCGAGGCATGCAGATTATTCAATAAAAAAAAGACAGTTACCAAAAAGAAGATCTTATCTAACTTGTGAAACTATTAAATGCTAACTGTAAGCAAATTACACTTTTGACCTTTGATGTTTGATAATAAAAAAATATGGAAATTTAGTCACAACTCCCTATAAATTTTTTGTTTGGGTGAAAAAAGATCATTCAATTTTTTTAGTCTTCAACCTTCTGGGTACTTTTTTAACTTGCAACAACTTTGCAAAACTTTACAACAACTTTGCAACACCTTGCGACAACTTTGCAATAGCTTTGCAACACCTTGCAACATCTTTTCAAAAAATATTGGGTTTTTAACCAAACAAAATACAAATATTTTGAATTTTAACCAAAAAATATAAATTTTGGATTTTTAGCCAAAAAAAAGTATAACTTGTCTTTTTAACTTGAAAAAGTTTAAAATTCTAGATTTTTCGTTACGTAAAGATAGTCTCAAGAGATACGATATGCATTTAGAAAATCTAATTCCTCTTTAGAAATATTTTTTGATTTCTCTATATTAAGGAGTGATCTCCCTGTCCACGACGAAAGTTCTGTGTAAAAAAAAAAGTTGAAAAATAAAAATGTGGAGAAATTACATTTAGAGAACTTCTAAAGTCCCATATAAAAAGAGATTTTGCTAAAACTCCGTATAAATATATTTTGTTGGGTGAAAAAGACCAATCAATTTTTTTTTAGTCTATTGCAACACCTAGCAAAGAGCTTTGCAAAAAATATTGAGTGTTTAACCAAACAAAATACAAAATTTGGATTCTTAACAAAAAACTATAACATGTGTTTTTAAATTAAAAAGATAAAATTGGGTCTTCCGCCAATTTCTCCAATAAAAAAAGCTGCACTATATTTTTAATAGCCAAGTTTTTTATTATTATATTCGAAGTGAAATGAATTTTAGTTTCTCATGTTGTGCGTCCTAGCCTACAACACTTGCAACGAAGTTGGGTTTCATTTTGGTCTACACTTAAGGGAAGTCTAAGCATCTTCAACAATGTTAGTTGGTCCTACAAACTTATCAAAGTTCTTTTCAAATATTGTTGTTGCTTATCCGTTGGTAGGATTCCACCTATGACTTATTCACAAACCAAATTCATCTTTTTGACAGATTTAGTGTAGCATTTGTTTCATCTTACTGGTGAAAACTTATCAAAATTTTCTCAAATGTTGCTCTAAGGAGAGGGAGAGATGAAAATCAAAAAGCATAACTTGAGAATGAGAGAGAAGAAATCGAGAAAGAGACGGAAAGAGAAGATGGGATAAGTTTTAGAGGGAAAATCCTAGAGGGGAGAAGATCGAGGGAGAAAAAATTTGTCGAAGATTTCGACAAACAAGTGTGTGTATTGGAGAAGTGAGTGTGTTAGGGTAAAATGGGTGTGTGAGTGTAAATAATCGTGACTGTATCTGGTAAAAACGATAAGTGTACGTAACATTTCACGAATTTTACAGGCACTTGAGATTGTTATTCACACGAAACACCATAATACATTTTCATTGTTGGTAGTAATTGGACACATTTTCCCTATCCACCCACCTGTGGGAGCGCTCTTAAAGATTCTCCTGATGTTGTTTATCTCTGCTTATTATTTGTGGACGTAGCATCTTGTTGGCCCGTATTGTTGGGCCGCTCGTTGACCTCTTTGTCGCTATCATTTTAACTTTGTGGACGTAGATTGAGTCAACAAAAACAAATTTTATATGATTTTTGGCATCTTGAAAAATATAATTTTCTTACGAAAACTAACCTATGACATTTTATTCTTCCTAAATTAGTTTAAATTAAGAACACTAAAACACTATCTAAAAGATAAGGTACGACTTTCTTTATTTTACAATAAATAATAGATTCCTCAAACTGTAGTACAAATTAATTGCATTGTTTTATAGTAACTTATTTTCACTATAAAACTTCTGAGATCAAATAACTTTTTTAAATACTCTAAAACTTAACTTTCGGTTTCGAATCATTATAAATGTTCTTTGACTTTTGAGGAAGACTAATCTACTTAAAGAATAAAGGTGTTTAGAAATTCCCAAGGTGTATATATATTTGGATTTTTCAGTCAAAGGTCCAAAATCTGGGGGGTAAACCCATAAAAAATCCACTCTTGCCCAAAAATTATTTGCAGGTCCAAATGTCAGTTTTTTTTATTTTTATCTCCCTCTTGCCCTTGGACGGGACATGCTGACGTTTTCCTGAAAAAAAAAACTGACTGGTAAATAAAATAATTTACCAGTACACGAGAAATTCAAATTTTCGAAATTTTTTGAAAATTTGAAATTTTCAAACGAAATTTCAAATTCCCGCCCAGCAAACCATCTCTTCCCGGTAAATAAAATAATTTCCCGTACACAAAAAATTCCAATTTTCAAATTTTTTTTAAATTTCAAATTTCCGTCTAAAATTTCAAATTCCCGCCCAAATTTTCAGTAAATAAAATAATTTCCCGGTCACAAAATCTTTTTTTCGAAATTTTGAAATTCCCGCCCAAATTTTCAAATTTTTTTACGAAATTTCAAATTCCCGCCCAGCAAAAGTGTCTAGTACAGAAAAAATTTCCAGTAAATAAAATAATTTCCCGAAAAAAATTCGTTTCCCGGGGAATTTTTCGGTGGCAGTTCCGTAAATTTCTGAACAATACAGATTCTGATTGACGGGTTGTCAGATTCTTTTTCAGAGAAAAAATCGTTTCCCGAGAAATTTCGATGACAATTTTGTAATTTTTCGATGGCAATTTTGTAATTTTCGATGGCATGAACCGTAAATACTTTGTTTTCCAGGGGCCATTTCGTCATTTTTTTTTCCAACCTGACACTTTGGACCTGCTTTTTATTTTTTGCCTACCTAGGATGGGAATCCTATTCAGGGCCTCCTTTTGGACCCTTCACCCAATACCCCATATATATTTTCCCTTGCTCTAAAAGAATACATCTTCCTAATTTTCTTCGTCGAAACATCAAACTTTTAAGTGTTTAGTATGAAAATGGAGTTGCCCCTTATGAGTTATATTTGACTTCTTATATTATATGGAAAAAGAATCCTCAGAAACATATATCTCATATAATTGAAGTATAACATTTTGGTCATTTGTTGTAATGAAATGCAATTATATTCACCTACTTTATATGGATCATGACTTTCAAGTTGTGGATGATTTCAAATTATATGTCATAGGAGTAACAATTCTATTCTGCAGTTTACCAACATATTGAATTGTGGATTGGTAAATAGATGGTAGAGGTGGAGTTCGTCTTTTTATCGAAATGTATGCAATTCTTTAAATATGAATAATGTTGATTATACATATCATTGTGTAGTTATAATGTATTAACTCTTGTCGTATTAAGAAATACTGAATATACATTTTATTCAAGTACGATGTAATTGGGAAGTAAACTAATAAAATACTATTCTTATGAGAAATTTATAGTGGCTGTTTGAGAATATTAAATAGAAGGACTTGGGCCCGAATTTAATAGATGTTTTTTTTTTGTTGAAAGGAATTTAATAGATGTTGTTTGCAGCCCAATAATTGATATATAAGTGAAGGGATTTCCAATTTTGGTAGAGAAGTTGCCTAATATGCAGCCCAACCTTTTTGACCTAAAATGAATCTCAAAAATTAAGAGCAAAGATAAGATAGTGAAGATCATATTAGAATTCCTTTTGTGGTGGTGGATAACATAAGAGTCATTTACGATTTTGGTACATCCAAAAGTCGTTTATTTGCTGCCAAAAGTCTTCTATTCTAAAATAAACTTTTCTAATAATGAATTGTTGTAATTGTTCGTAGGATTACTTTCATATTTTTCACATATATATGATAGGCTACAAAAACTACTATTAATGTACAAATATTTCACCTAATACTATAAAAGAAACTATCTATTGTCTTTGTATATCTCATCAAGCATCAACTCAGGAAATGGATCATATAATTAAGAAATTATGCATAGTATAAGTTAAATATTCAAAATAACTTTCATCAAAAAAAAAATATTCAAAATAAACTACGTAAAAGATTAGAGCTTTATGTGTAAACTAAAGTATTATGTAATAATAAAAAAAATTATGAAGGTAGTGAATTTTAATTTATGATATTTTGAGCACATAATGAATTTCATCGAATACTTTTCATCATAACTTTCTTGATTTAGACATATAACATCAACACACATCCACACGAAACAACATAATGAATTTTGAAAGAATTACAATTTGTTTTACAGTCTAATATGATGTGATAATTTCTCGATTTCTTTTCTTCTTCGTTCATACTATGTACCGAGTTTTTTTCCTCTTACTTTAGAATACAGATTGCTCCGAATAAGATACTAACAAAAGCAGAATTACAGATGTATTGAATTCTTCCATTATAGGTCTTTATTATCTTGACTACAACTAAAAATTAGGTTCCTTGTAAGGAAACACTAACTAGATATTGAGGGAAGGGGGAGAGTTTGGTTGTTTATCCACGAAAGTAGGATTTAGACCTTTTCTTTAAAGGATTTAGACTTACTATGTCAATTTTTTAGTTGGTGACAAACCCTATGAACTAGTTAATTTATTTCAAACTAGGGGTTTATTTCATCAAATCAAAACAAAAGAACCATAATTGAGATATTCTTTTTTGGGCATACGAGTGTGTTTGTTAGGTAAAGCACAAATAATGTGATAAATCATATGTTAGGTCATAGTTTTATTGGGATACCTTATCCAAAAAGGAGAAAATAATTAACTCAAGTGGAGTAACTTATTAAAAAATTCAATTGTTAATTTGGATAATATTTTACACTAGGATTCATCAACCAAAGATATATATTAGATAAATAGCACAAAAGGGTTTGTGTGAATATTTCGGACTTACATGAAAAAACTAGTAAGATATAGTTATCGTGCAAAAAAAAAGCTATATATGTTGTCTAGGAAAGGCAATTAGCAGTCACAATAACATACATGACTAAAGTCAACCTCTGTTTGTCCAAGTGGTTGAAAGTGTTGACATAAACTCCAAAAAACTCTAGAGGTCTCAAGTTCGATTCTCAGAGGATATGGAATGTATGGTTTATTGAATTTGGGTTATTAAAGGTGTAAATAATGTAATAATTTTGTTGGACTTTAGGCCTCTTTCATTAACGGTTTAACTTAAGCAGTTGTCATGCTTATCACACCTTCATGATGTATCAATGTCTTGTAACGACGAATGTAGTCTTGTAATGAGCCAGGACATTGTACAACTTCTTGTTACAATATAATATGTGTATGAGGCATTAAGAAAAATTGGAGATGAAATTCAACTTGATATAACTTTTAAAAGATAAAAAAGTAGCATTTGATTCTTATTTACCAAGACTTAGAGTCGGAAACATATGTACTTAAGCATTATTAATTTAAGTATTAGATAAGACCAGTAGAACATAGAAAGAAGTAATATCTTGTAATTTTAGT
>BEHA01050306.1:0-10519 GCA_002897215.1 Eschscholzia californica subsp. californica | reverse complement strand
ATAAAAAAGTAGCATTTGATTCCTATTTACCAAGACTTAGAGTCGGAAACATATGTACTTAAGCATTATTAAGTATTAGATAAGACCAGTAGAACATAGAAAGAAGTAATATCTTGTAATTTTAGTGAAATAGTAATATAACAAGTTACTCCACATTGAAACTAAATAAAAGTATTTTACTGTCCACCACCCTTTGGTGTAACGGTTGGACACCCCTCTTAAGACCATGAAGTTGTGGGATCGAGTCTCGGTGGAAGCAGTTGCCATCAAGATTTATCCTGTGTAATTTAGGCTATGAATAATGTAATAATTTGTCGGGCTTTAGGCCTCTTCGTTGTCAGGCTTTAGACCTCTTTCATTCTCAGTTTAAATTAGGCGGTTATCGTGCTCATTACATCTCCATGATGCATCTATGCCTTGTAACGACTAACGTAGATCGTAGTCGAATTCTCAAAAAAAGAATAAAAGTATTTTAGTGAGATCTTATTGTGCATATGGATTTCTAGGATAGTATATGCATCATTTGGATCTACACAGGTGCCATAGAATTGAATCCACCATTTGGACATTTTTATAGAAAACAATATCTATACATTGTTTCTGGAAAGCGTAATAAAATTTTATTCGTCCAGCTAAAATGGTTTTAGATTTAAATCAAATCAACCATTTAAACGAATCCATACCATACAAGCCAAACAAAATAAAATATTTTGGAATTCGACTCGAATTTATTTAGACTTTTTTTTTCGTTGATGCCGAAATTATTTAGACTTGGAAGACAACTCTCATATCCTACTTGAAAAAAATAACTATGTAGTAGTAAGTTCTTGAGGTAATTCTTCATCAAAAAAAAAAAAAAAGTTTTTAAGGTAATGGACATGGGTTACTACTCTCAAAATGGGAGACATGTCTGAAAACAAAAATCCTTATTTTTCAAATTTGCCTCCCATCCCATGTCCACACTCCACAGTCCACACACATCCCAACTAACCTACCTCTACTTTTTTTATCTTAAAAAACATGTAACAAACGACACGTATAAACAACAACATAAATAACAGTTATTATCGGAAATAACAAAAAAAAATCGGTCAAAACATGAAAAATTAAAACAACAACATTATAGTCCCAATACATGTAAGCCAAATGTAAGATAGTATAAGTGTGACAGGTAATACACAAGAATTATATGGGTCCCACCATCTCAATGCCTCGTGGCAGATATTATTATCATCATGGAACAACAAAAAAGAAGAAGATAGAGTCGTTTTAATTCTTTATTATTATTTTTTTCAAGATAAAGCCTGATATTTTTAATTATTTTTTCATTTTTTGAAAATTATCCCATTTCTACGTTTTAATGTTTATCACTAATATATTATTCTTGTATTCATACACAAAAAATACCCTTGATTTATTTGGTCATTTTGAGATCTTCCACGTGGGATGATGTAAAGTGACTAATACGTTTGAGAGGTAATAGAGTTTTACAGTTTAGAGTTTATTAGGTGGAGTGTTATAAATGAAGTTATGAGCATTTTGATACAATGGATAAAGCTAGAAAGTTAAAAAACGGTCGATTTTCTCTCTCTCTCTAAAACTCTATTCATCTTGAGAGTGATTTGTGATTTGATCCAAAACCCTTTGATTTTATGGGTAATTTCTCTTCTTCTTCCTCTGTTTTGTTAATATAATTTTCTGGGTTGTTCATTTTGTTCTGGAATTTTAATGCTTCAAGTAAGTATCTTTTTTCTTTCTGAGCTTTATTCTGAATATATTCGTTTGTATTTGATGTTCTGTTTTTCAGGGTTTGTTCATGGTTAAATCAGCTGCTAGAACTAATTTTGAATCTTGGGTAGAGCTTCAAATTTGATTTAAGTTTAGAAGTTTGCTTATTTGATTCAGTGCTTTGATAGAAACTTCAGTGTTTGAGTGTTTTAGTATTTCTGGGGTTTGTTTGATTCAGTACTGGGTTTCAGTTTCATGGTTGAATTCAACTTATTCTTTGAATTTTCAATCTAGGGTTACTAATGTTTGACTTAATTTAGTTAAGTTCATTGAATGATTGAGTTGTTTCTTGGGAATTTCAAGTTAGGATTTTTATTCTGTTGAAATGGAATTGAATAATGGATATTCAGTGTTATCAAATAAGTAGAACTGAGGATAGATATTAGTTTCTGATCCAATATAGGGTTTACTTATTTAAGTTGTAGTAGAATTATGGTTTCAAGATCTTATTCTAACCTCTTAGAACTTGCCTCAGGCGAATCTCCATCGTTTGATCAGTTGAATCAACGAATTCCCCGAGTACTAAATGTTGCTAATATAATGTCTAATATTGATGATGATCCATATGGTAGTGTAGATCAATCTTCTTCTTCTTCTATACCTAAGGAAAGAGTTATTATTGTAGCTAATCAGCTCCCAATTAGGGTTCATAGAAAACCAAATAATAAAGGATGGACTTTTGATTGGGTTGAAGATTCACTTCTTCTCCAACTGAAAGATGGTATAGGTGAAGATGATGTTGAAGTTATCTATGTAGGTTGTCTTAAGGAAGAAATTCATATAAGTGAACAAGAAGAAGTCTCTCAAATTCTCCTTGAAACCTTTAAATGTGTTCCTACTTTCTTGCCACCAGACTTGTTTACTCGATTCTATCACGGTTTCTGTAAGCAACAACTATGGCCATTGTTCCATTATATGTTACCTTTATCTCCCGATCATGGTGGTCGATTTGATCGATCTTTATGGCAAGCTTACATTTCTGTAAATAAGATATTTGCAGATAGGATCTTGGAGGTTATTAATCCAGAAGATGATTTTGTTTGGGTTCATGATTATCATCTAATGGTTTTACCTACCTTCTTGAGAAGAAGATTCAATCGAGTTAAACTCGGGTTCTTCCTCCATAGTCCATTTCCATCTTCAGAGATATATAGGACTTTGCCTGTTAGGGAAGAACTTTTACGAGCCCTTCTAAATTCTGACCTAATAGGGTTCCATACTTTCGATTATGCTCGTCATTTTCTCTCCTGTTGTAGTAGAATGCTCGGACTATCTTATGAATCTAAGCGCGGTTATATCGGTCTTGAGTATTATGGTAGAACTGTTAGCATCAAAATTCTTGCTGTTGGTATTCATATGGGTCAGTTAGAGTCCGTATTGAGCCTTACCGAGACGGAAAGAAAAGTAGCTCAGCTCAAGGAACAGTTTAGTGATAGAGGAAGGGTGATGTTGCTTGGTGTTGATGATATGGATATCTTCAAAGGTATTAGCTTGAAGCTCTTAGCTTTTGAACAATTTCTTCTACAACATCCAGAGTGGAGGGAAAGGGTTGTTTTGGTTCAGATAGCAAATCCAGCTCGTGGGCGAGGAAAAGATGTCAAAGAAGTTCAGGATGAGACATATTCAACTGTGAAACGGATTAACCAAACATATGGGCGTCCCGGGTATGAACCTGTTATCTTGATTGATGAACCACTTCAGTTTTTCGAAAAAATTGCTTATTATGTGGTAGCAGAGTGTTGTTTGGTGACGGCGGTTAGGGACGGGATGAATCTAATACCCTATGAATACATCATTAGTCGACAAGGGAATGAAAAATTGGATAAAGTTTTGGGCTTGGATCCTTCAGTACATAAGAAGAGCATGTTAGTTGTTTCTGAATTTATTGGGTGTTCTCCATCTCTTAGTGGAGCTATTCGAGTAAACCCTTGGAATATCGATGCAGTTTCTGAAGCAATGGATTGCGCATTAGAGACGTCTGAGCCTGAGAAACAACTTCGTCACGAGAAGCATTATAGATATGTTAGTACCCATGATGTTGGTTACTGGGCTCATAGCTTTTTACAAGATTTAGGGAGGGCATGTAAGGATCATGATAGACGAAGATGCTGGGGAATTGGTTTCGGGTTAGGGTTTAGGGTTGTGGCTCTTGATCAGAGCTTTAGGAAGCTATCAATGGAGCATATAGTCTCGGCTTATAGAAGAACTAAAACTAGAGCCATTCTTTTGGATTATGATGGAACTTTGATGCCTCAGGCCTCCATTGATAAGAGCCCAAGCCCAGAAACCATCGGCATCTTAAACAACTTATGCAGAGAGAAGAATAATGTAGTTTTCCTTGTAAATTCTAGGAGCCGAAAAACTCTTGATATGTGGTTTTCTCCTTGTGAAAAGCTGGGAATTGCTGCTGAAAGTGGCTACTTTATGAGGTAAAGACATTTAAACATTGTTGAAAGATTTCAAAATTTGCATTTTATTGAATCGTGTTTCTTGTTCCAGGTTGAATCGAGGAGCAGAATGGGAAACTCATGGCCTGCTGACAGATTGTAGTTGGAAGCAAATAGCAGAACCTGTAATGAAGTTATACACAGAAACAACAGATGGTTCAACAATCGAAGATAGAGAAACTTCGTTAGTTTGGTCTTACGAGGACGCTGATCCTGATTTTGGGTCTTGCCAAGCCAAGGAACTTCTTGATCATCTCGAGAGTGTCTTAGTAAATGAGCCAGTTTCTGTCAAACGAGGGCAAAACATTGTAGAAGTTAAACCACAGGTTCGACTCAACCTACTTTTGATCAAATTGTACATTCTAGTAATTCCTCCCATGAACTTCAAATGAGCTAATATAATCTTCGTATTTGCAAATAAACAGGGAGTGAGTAAAGGGTTAGTTGCTGAACGATTACTTTCAACAATGAAAGAGAGAGGAATGTTGCCGGACTTTGTTCTATGCATCGGAGATGATAGATCGGACGATGACATGTTTGAGGTCATAATGGGCTCTATTTCAGGCCCATCTATATCTCCTTCGGCTGAAGTTTTCGCGTGTACTGTTGGTAGAAAGCCCAGTAAAGCCAAGTACTACTTGGATGATACAGTTGAGATTGTTAGACTAATGAAAGGATTAGCTTCAGTTTCTGAACAGGCCGGAAGTAACTCGTAAAGGTAATCAAATCTCAACCATCAATTTTTCGAGTAATCGTGTGCCTTGTGTTGTAGATTTTTGTTTACACAAAGAGAATGATGTTTCTTTTCTGATTTCTGTTTTAGTAATTTGATCTTAAAGTTGCATGGAATGTACTTGTAAATACAAAAATGCATCATGCTGTATATCTAAAGCTTGTTCTTGTTCTTGTTTTATTTCCTCTGGTGATTGTTTAATTTGCTAAACATATCTTTGGAACTGGTACTAGAGAAAGGGCTATATTGTGATCCTTCAAAGACAAAGGTGTGTGTGTGGAGAGAGAGAGGGAGAGAGAGAGATGAATATAATTGCTTAGTAGTTAGATATGATTGAGATACTCGAGGGAGGGTTTCCTTATTTTTTCCCAAGTCAAATCTAAAATATGACTAGAGGTCTGACTCAACTCGACAACTCGTGTCAGATTTTTGTTTTTGTGAACTCCGGTCTGACTCATTTAAATGATTGATTTGAGCTGATGTTCGAGTCAGATATTGATTTTGGTTTTGGTTGGAGATTTAGTTAGGAAGAAAAAATGAGAGAAATTGTTTTGATGTTTTAGATGTTGGGTTGATATCTTTTAAGAACATCTCTAATGGGACAAAAGTGTGGAGTGTTACAATTAAGATTCTATTTCTCCAAAGCATTTCTAATACGAAATTCAAAACAAAAATTTATTGGAGTTATGTATCAAGTTTCAATTGAAATGTCCATTCTTAAATATTGCAAATCGGTAAATGTGATGAGATTTAAAAAGTGCCTCCAGGGATGTGTTATTGGTGCACCTGAATTTCTTTTAATTTGGTAAATCTATTGCTGACTGTATTTGGTTAGAAGCGCTTTAAACTATTGGAATTAGATTGAATTTTGTTACTGATAATCAAAAAAATGGTTTTCAGTTGACTACCGTCAATAAGTTAAAATAAGAGTTAATTTCATTTTGACCCCCTAAAGATGACCAACTCACCAAAATGACCTCTTAAAGATGATGACCAACTTTCAATTTTACCCTTTTTTTCATTTTTCTTTCAGCTTTTTTAACGTTAGACGTTAATGAAGTAGCTTTTCTTACAAAAAATGCCCCTCATATCTTGCATGTAAGTCACAATACTTTGGATCCCAAGATTCATTATAACTTGTTAAATCAATTAATTTTTTTTTTTTTTTGTTGAACATCAATTAATTGTTTTCAATTTTCAAAATTTAGTTGGTAGTGCTAATTTGAGCAACGGACCACCCCAAATATCAATCTTGACCGCCCATTTCAATTCACATCTCTTGAAAAGCTAACGTTCCTATTAATGAACATCACCATTTTTATCTTGTTACTGAAGCTTTTGCCGCACCAAGAGCTCTCAATTTCATCATATACATTTAATTCAATGGCGTATGAAATAAAAAGCCATTACTGAACAATGCATGGTTGGTTTTGTTATTCCTTGTGATCTTAGATATACTCTTAATGGTCGTAAAAGTGTATTTGTTATCAAATCTGGTAATGAGTATATGAAGGAAGTAGCAGCCATTGGTGTTATTTATTTATCTTGACCTAAAAACCATGATTCTTGATAAATTTAACCATAATAAAGAAATGGGTATACAAGCTGGGAAAAGGATTAAGATTGTTTGTTGTAGAGAGAGAGAGAAAGTAAATCCCAATTTTTTTTTTGCCAAAAGCTTGGTTCTAGTCTTGAAGCCAATACAATTGATACCATTGCTCTTATTTAAACCACTGTGTTCATTGTTGTTATTTGGTAAAGCCATCAGGCCATCCCCACAATTATTTTCATTCATCTATTACCTGATCTTATGGAGTTTGGAGAGAGGATGTTAAATTCACGATTATATATTAATCGGAGATATAAAATAAAGTAAAGACACAATGTTTAACGTGGTTCGGTCGAATACTCAAGACCTACATCCACGGAGAAATGATTTCCTAATTAATTATTAATATTTCTAGTGAGGAAGAGAAGATGATGATGATGATGCGAGTGCCAAGTGAAGCTCTCTAAGATTCTATGAGAGGTGGAAAGGAGATGGAGAATAGGCTATGGAGATAGCAAAAAATGTCAACCTAATTTTTGAAATTGAAAAAAATTAATTGGCTTGACAAGTTATAATGAGTCTTGGGATCCAAAATAGTTGCAGGCTTGTGGCTATCATGGAAGATATGGGCGGGGCACTTTTGGTAAGAAAAACCACCTCATTAGCGTCTGACAGAAAAAAGAGACGAAAAAATGAAAAAAGAGGGTCAAACTAGAAGTTGGTCATCTTTAGGAGGGCATTTTGGTGAATTGGTCATCTTTAATAGGCCAAAATGGAATTAACCCTTAATAAAACGCCAAAACCTCAGCAGATCAACCCGTAACAAATCAACAGAGAGGTTGAATAGGGGAAGAGGTATGCCACTCAAATCTAGAACATGGGGTTGGTACGATCGTTTCAGGCGCATTAAGCCCTGCCTTGAAACACGGGGAGTAGAAGCGCGTATAATGTTTATCGACTTAATCCCAAAGTCCATCAAAGATCTCAGTCGCTGGAAGATATTAACTATTTATCAAACTTGGGCTTCAAGAGTCCTGACAGGATGAAACTTCACCTAAAGAATCTACAAACTCGAAAACATAATCTATCAAGTACATGGAACAAGACAAATCTAAATATCAAATATATGGGGTAATTTCAAAGAGGAATCCTGGTATCTTCGGATTACGAAATAGTAGTTTTAATCCAGCACGGTGGATTTTGACCGCCTCATCGTCACCGCCTTTAATGTCGTTCGAAGCAGGCTATGAAAGGTAATCCAATAGCCTCGAAGAAGGAACAATCACAATGAGCGAACAAACTCTCTTAATTATACGAGTAAGTCACCAAATTCACTTAATATTCGATATTTAAATGCGAAAACAATCTGATTGTCTGAGCGTCAGAGGGGTTTCCAAGTTCCTTGCAGGTTGCACCCCCCAAATCGAGATGAACCGGTAGTCAATGTTGTAGTCTCACCATTCTGACTTAGTTTTGACATCAACGGTTACAAAATTTTGTTGAACATCCACGAAATTCAACTCCAATATTCTGGGTTGAAATCAGAGAACTTGAGCTCAAATTTGTAACAAAAGACGACCCGAGCCCATTGATTTGAGGTGTATTCAATATTGTGGTGGCATTTAACAATAAATCCAGTTCAAACCCACCGAAATCAGAATTGACGTATTTGAGCCGATTTTGTAACCAAGTTGGCTCAAGTCCAACGATTTGAAGTCGAATTACAAAGACGAGTAACTGTTTTGAGAGGTGGTTGTTTTAACCATATTCTAGAATATGTGGGGCGTCAATAACGGGGAGGCGCCAATAATAATAGTATCGGGTGACGTTGTTAAAACTTTGTTTAAGTATGTGATATAACTTTTTTTTAAATAAATAATTAGTTATTGAAGATATATGAAGACTTGATATCTAATGGTCTAAATATTAAATATCATGAATTGGTTAATTTAAGATATCTTAAGGGGACATTCTATTTCTGTTTAGAGGGTAGATAAAGGGGAAGGAGGTAATCATTTAAAAAGAAGGGTAAAAAGAGAAAATAAATATTAAATGTTAAATATAACCAACTGTATAATGGCTTTTTAGGCCAGATTAATTCGGTAGACAAATATAAACAAATATAAGAACTAAATTTTAGAGTTGGTCAGAAATAGGGGCCAAATTGGAACTCACAAGTTGCTCAAGATTAAATTATCGAACATACTCGTTTGTGGATCCTTGAATGTTCCGACGTTATCTTTTTATTTGGAAGTCAAACGTATAAAACTGTTAGTTTGGGGGCCAAAAGACAAATAAACTCTAATAATTATCATTTCTTCTAGAATAAGTTGTTGTCCTCTTTTGTGAGGATATGATATTTCATTCTCTTTTATAGTAATTTATAGGGTTATTTCCCTAATGGCCCCCTACTTTGTGACCAGCTTCCCGCCTGGCCCCCTACTTTACGAGAAATATCCATATGGCCCCCTTCCGTTATAACACCGTTACTCTCTCTCCTCCATCTCATTTTCTCTCTCTGCCAAGTCACCTATCACGGCCACATCATCATCTTCTCCGGCGTTAGTCGCCGGCCGGCCAACTTTCCGGCCGGCGACATTCAAATATTAAAAAAAAAAAAAATTATTTTCTCTCTCCTCTTTCTCTCTCTAGATTTTTTTTTCCTCACCCTCTCTCTCTCTAAAACTCCGGCGAAGGGGTTTCCCTTCGCCGGAGCTAGGTCTGTTCGTTGAACAGACCCTTCAAACTGTTCAGGAACAGACCCTTCAAGGTCTGTTCAGGAACAGACCCTTCAAGGTCTGTTCAACGAACAGACCTAGCTCCGGCGAAGGGAAACCCCTTCGCCGGAGTTTTAGAGAGAGAGAGAGGGTGAGGAAAAAAAAATCTAGAGAGAGAAAGAGGAGAGAGAAAATAAAAAAAAAAAATTTTTTTTAATATTTGAAGGTCGCCGGCCGGAAAGTTGGCCGACCGGCGACCAATGCCGGAGAAGATGATGATGTGGCCGTGATAGGTGACTTGGCAGAGAGAGAAAATGAGATGGAGGAGAGAGAGTAACGGTGTTATAACGGAAGGGGGCCATATGGGTATTTCTCGTAAAGTAGGGGGCCAGGCGGGAAGCTGGTCACAAAGTAGGGGGCCATTAGGGAAATAACCCTAATTTATATAGTTCATATCTTTATGATGTTGATGTAATCATAAAAGATAAAATATGCTATATATACAAGTTGTACAAAGTGGTCCTTTCATGAGTCATGATGCAATGTGTGAGTTTTGAGGAGATAAAAATTGGATTCTTAAAAAATCCGACCTAGCTAGCTTTTAAGGATTGCCTTTCCACTAAAATATTTTTATGACATGGAACCACATTTTTTTGTCTTAAAACAAATGCAATATATGCTTGTTTCGTTGGTTGGTTTATATATGTTAGGGCATTGCCATTATGGATTGTCTCCACACATCAAGGAATCATATGGACAGGTTTCTATGGCATAATATTTGTATGGATGTAGATAGGGAGATGAAGCACAACCCACTAAACACAATTGGACTCCATTGAACCACTTCTATCATCTAAAAGTACAAAGATAATTGCATTAATATCTGTATTATTCTACTTTGGAGATGCTCTTTTTTCTAGTTGTATCAAAGTCTACTGTATGGTGGACGGACGCCACTCAAACTACACATTTTCGTTAACTATTTTTCAAAATTTCGGTGGTCTTAAAAAAATGTTGAGGTTGTGTTAGTAATGTTGCAAGTAAGACTTTTGATTAAAGATTTTAAGTGATTATAGCACTATTTTTTAACAATTATTCTAACTTGTTAATTGTTTCGGAAATATCTAAATATATAGCATCACACGCCATTTATTTTCTCAAACTGGTTGTGGTTAAATTTCTCGTGAAATAAAATATTTCCCGGTTTAGTAATTACTCGTGATATGAACAATTCCAAATATAGATTAATTGGGAACACAAATTCTATGGTTTGTATCATTATGAA
>BEHA01050305.1:244559-254937 GCA_002897215.1 Eschscholzia californica subsp. californica | reverse complement strand
TACAAAAAGCACAGAAATAAGAAAGAAAAAAAAGAAACAAAATAAGTTTTAAGGTAGGTCTCTGCATACAACATAAGAACTCAGTGTCATATTCCCCATTGTTTCTCTTATATCAGCTACCACCAACAATACAAAAGCATATAATCTCAAAAACAACCCACTTATACTGTTGTATACACAGTACAACGTCATATGCAGAGACTTCCCATAAAATTTTTTGAAAGATCGTTAAAAAATATGATAAAAGAGTGAATAAAATAAACATCTTCATACATCGTATGATGAATAATCACAAAAGAAAACCAACTGCCAACAAGTATTTGTAATTAAATCGATACCGGACTTTATCCCCAAAACATAAATATTACCTCGATGTATGAAGATATTTATTTTTTGAAAAATATATGAAGATATTTATGAAAACTCAAAAATTAGTAAATATTAGTACATTACTAAAAACTAAAATAAGTAAATATAGAAATATGTTGATGCAAATAGCAGTAACCGTCAAGCCGGAGTCCATCTTCTCGGTGGGTTTAAAGACACAGCAATTCGTATTCTTGAACAAAGCATATTTTATCGCATGCCCTCACAAATGATCAGAACTTATACAAGTTTTTCATATTAAGAACCATAAGGACTAGAACTTCACACATCATAAGAGAAGTTAGACCAACAATATTGTCAACTATTGTTTCAAATATACCCACCTACTGTCAACCTTTATCTTTTTTGAAACAAATTTAGGGTTTAGGCCTTTAGGGTTACAATACCAACTTTGTAAGGGTACTTCTAAACCAGAATCATTTTCTTATCTCATGGGTTATTCCAAGATTCATCTAAATAACTGCACAAATCATTCGGGTCAACATAACTTAGTAAAGTAAGCAACCAAACATCCAAATAGACTCCATGTCTACGAGAAAAGAAAAGGGAAAATTACCAACATTAACCCATCTGATTGTCAAAGCCGATTCCCTCTTACTGACCGACGTACAAGATTACGATCGGTAGATCAGACCCGAACAAAGAGGAATTAGAGTTTCCCTAATGTCGAGTCTTTTCTTTAATCCGTAGAATTTAGGGTTTTCGATGTTAGAATTGCGAACAAAGAAATAAAAGATCTCGATAGCAAAAAAAAAGCATTGATTTAGGGTTTTCAAGAGATATTGCAAACAAAAGCATTGGGTAAGGAGTAAAAGGACCTTCGTTTTCCGATGTTCAGATTCTCGTTCTTGATCGCGATGCTACAATACCGTCGTTTTTTTATAAAGATTCTCGTTCTTGATCTTTATTTTCGATCTTGCGTTCCCTTTTTTATCAAGATTCTCGTTCTCCTAGACATCTCTAGTGATCTCCATGGTGGAGTCTCTCTGTTTCTTGATTGAGAAGAATGGATCTCTCTCTTTCCCTCATACTTGTCCCCGTAAAAACAAATCCTGATTTTCCGTCAATTGTAACGTCGACGTCGTAACCCGATTCCTTTATATAAAATTTAGGGTCTGTTTGACACGTAGAAAATTTCATTTCTTACGGAATTCGATTTTCAATGTTCCACTTAAACAAAAGAATGTGAAAACCATGTTTCTTGGGAGAAAAAAAGGTTAGGAAAAATTCAAAAATATTTTACCACAAAATACGTGGTAAAATGATTTTCTCACAATTACGAAACATGTATGTTTCCTTTAAACGACTCCCCCCTCTCTATCATATTAAACCTAGATCATCTTCTCTCACACGATTAGCAAATCTGTTTTCTCCTCTCTCTATGTCATATTAACCCCTTAGCCGACATTAGAAATCCAGATCTAAAACTTGGTTGTCCATTTAATTTTCAGATAGAAGTTCTTCAAGTGAAGAAAGTTCTCCAGATTAGATTAATAGGTCAGATTTTCTCCCAAGTTTTGCTTATTTTAACTACTATCTGCAAAAAAAAATTAGGGTTATTTTGCGAAAGGGTCGTACATAAGTACCGTGTTTTGCGAAAGGGACATGATTGTTTATTATTTTGTGAAGGGGTCGTGGACTAGGATTGACCGTTAAATAAATGTTAGATTTAACTTCACATTAGATGATTAACGCCGTTATGTAAATGTAACGGTGTTACCTCAAGTAAATCCAATAGCCGCTATTCCTCCACATAGATGGCTAAAATCTATTGATGAAACTTGCCTAATCTCACATTTTTTTTATAAGAAAATAACTTATTCAGTTCATTTTCTTTCCTTTTTATATCTTCTAACTTTTTATTTCACCCGATAATGAAGAGGTGTTGCCAATTGATAGAACTTGTTTACCCCTTTAGATGATTGCACTGGAAGTGACTACAATGCATTGTAGTGGCACAACATTAGTGCACTGTTAAAATGACCAATTTATCAACATTTTAATGGGATCATTTTGTTTGATCTAATAATTTAGAAGAAATTTGAAGTTACTTATCTTCTTGATAGAAGTAGCTACGAAATCTAGAAAAATAATACTAAATGTCTTAATTTGTTACTTTTGCGAATTAGTGTCAAAATTGTATAAAGTTTACTTAAATATAACCATAATTTTTTAAGTAATGTGGATAGAATTAACGGTGTTAAAATTTAATGGTGTTAAAGCTTAACGGCGTTAAACTTAACTGGTCAATTCTAATCCACGACCCCTATGCAAAATAATAAACGGTCATGCCCCTTTCGCAAAACCCGGTACTTATGTACGACCCTTTCGCAAAATAACCCAAAAATTAATTTCAAAATGGATTTCATGGTTATCAGGTTTTGAGTTTAGTGTTTTTGACCTTTATAGTAGACTTAAATAGTAAATCATGAACTAAAAGTTGGGGTGAATCAGTTATACAGTCACACTTCAAGAGTGAAACAAAAAAATTTCAAATTGTCAGTTACTGAACATTCATGAACCTGTAATCTTCACTCCTTGATGGTGTATATATATATATATATATATATAACTGTGTCAAGTTTAGTTTCCTATGTGATGCTTAATTTACTTATAGGGTGTCGTGGGGGTTATTAATGATACACATATACGTGCAACTATGACAACCATTGATCAACCGAGATTTCATAACCGTAAAGGTGGTATACGATAAGATGTGCTTGTAGCATGTTCTTCCGATGTTAGGAGTATGCATGTTTTAGCGGTAGGAGAATTCCTTCGATCAAGATGACAATGCAATCAATTTCAGACATGACAAATGGTGAAGGTTATCAAATCTGGTCGTTTTAAAGATCGTAGTGTTTAGCTAAGAAAAATTACGATTTGCGAGTCATTCAGATGGCTAGCGACTGACGATGCCCAGATCCTATAATCGGTTATCCATGAAGAGTGTCGACTCGATCAGAAGATATGACTAAAAGAAATGAGCTATAAGGCGCGAATTAGATCTGGTTGAAGGGTACCTAGAGGGCCTTCTAATAACGGGGGGTCCATGATAGCTAATGGATGAACCAGGGGGTCGAGCCAATGGTCCCAGGATCGCTCGGCCAAGAGTCCCAAGAATTGGGGTTGCCCTGGCGACCACATCTAGGGGAATCTCAGGTGAGGATTTATTCCTCATTTAGGGGTTCTTGTTTCAGAAGAAGTTTTGATATATCTGATTAATACTTCTAGAAATTTTAATTTGATTACCATCCCGGGTTTAAAAGTCTCTATAAAATGACTTTTTTTTCTTGGAAGTTCTATAAAAAAAACTTAATTCAGTTAGAAAATTCTCAATAGTTTTCTATCTCTTTAGCTACACTGACAAAAGATAGAAAAATAAATAAATAAATGTCCAATTATCTAGTGATGAAACTGTAAATTTCAATTATTCTTCAACTAATAATGAAAATGATTAACCCTACTCTCTCTTCCCCTATTTCTACTCTCAATTTTATATCTGGCCGGTTACTAGTAAGGGGCGTTTGGTGAAATATTTTTGGTTTTTCACTGTATTTTCCGGAAACTTTTTTTGTTTCCCTAAAACATCGACCTCTAGTTATTATGATTGTATTAATTTCGGAGATTTTAAAGGCAATTCTCGAAGTTGTTATAGGCAATCTCGCGAAAGGCAATCTGTATTTTGGTTAAAGGCAATGTGTGTTCAAGAGGCAGGCGAAAGGGAGGAGCCTTTTTCACCGGAAACGTTTTCAAAGTCTAATTTTTAAACCAGAACTGGTACCCTTAAGCAAGTAAAACCTTAAGCAAGTAAAACTCAGCGGGTGAAAATGGTGTGTTCTTAAACCTTTCTGCTATCACTCAAACGAGATTAATTTCTAGGTATGCTTATCTGTTTCGGTCAAATGGTGTCTTCAACCTTTCTGCTATCACTTAAAGGATTTTAATTTCTAGGTATGTTTATTTGTCTCAGGAAACGGAGAATTATAGTTGAAGACGTATCACGGAAGAGATCAATGCATCTTCGTCTTCTTTATGGAGTAGCTTATGGGCAACCATGGTTTGGTGGATGGGGATACAAATTCTTCCATGGAAGCTTTGGGATTACCCCACATAAATACATAAGATCAATAGAGATTCTAAGATCGACCAATCTTGAGGACATCATTGGTGATTTCTGTAAAACGGGTAAATATAAGAATCGTATCAACAACATTAGTAGATTTTACAGAGAAATGAGTGAGGCACAATTTATCACCATTAAAGATCTTCTTCGATTCATGCTTATAAGACAGAAAAAGAAACCTTCATAAAGAACTTCTCTTCCTATATAAACCAGTCGGAGCTCATCAACAAAGAAGGAGGAGGAAGAACAGAGAGAAACTTTTTTTAAGTTATGTTGTCTACTGGAAGTCGAGGGAGATCTTTGACGGAAAAGAAAGAGGTGGCATTGCCTCTAATGACACGTGGTCAACTTGTTTCGACCAAGTCTTTAGAGCAAAATACAATGTCTTTAACCAAAAAACACATTGCCTTTAACCGAAAACACATTGCTTCTAAAATTTCCCTATTAATTTTTCTACCTAAAAAAACAATTTTCTGAATTAGGAATTGTGAACGTTGGCACGTGCTTTGGCACGTGCTCGGGTTTTGAGCCGTTGCGGTCCACCACCAAAATCAAGCCAAAAGAATACTTTCACATTAGTATCGTTTTGTCTAAGACTATGAAATAAACAACTTCTTTCAACAAAATAAAAATGAAATAAGTAATTAACTAAACAAATCTCACCAAGTTGCTTATTTCAAAGTCTTATACAAAACAATACTAATGTGAAAGTATTAAAACTGGAAGATGCAAAAACAATTAATTTCATGTTGAAATTTCAAATGGTCCACTATGTAAAAATAGCCTTCTATGTAGAAATTCAACTCAGGTAGTTCAAAATACTTGAAATGATTCAGTTTGGATCCGCCCTGGTTAGTCGGTTTAGTTTAGTTAGATTGGTTCTGCTCTTGTCACTCCTAACCTATGTATTTACAACAATTTTAATATTGGAGAGAAAAATAGACTGACCACATTCAGAATTTAATGAAACCAATCTTCATTGGTTGAACCATTCCTCCCTTTGTATGGTACGACCACGAGGGTCTTCTTACTCTGCCATATTATTCAACCAGTGATTCGACCCCATTTTTAAAGCTAATTAGCAATTTTTTTTACAAAATCTATGACAAGCGGAAAGCTAACTAGATAGTTTGAGTCAGCGGGCCCAAATCCTTATTCAGGTATCATTGTTTAAAATTTCCTTGACTTAATTCCTATTTGGCCCCCTACTTTGTGACCAACTTCCTTTATGACCTCCAAATTTCTGTAAATTCAAATATCCCTATTTTCATGTAAATGCCATAACTACCCCTCCCATTAATATATTTTCAATATAAAATTAAAAACAAAAACCTAAATTCCACCTCACTTCCCTCTCCATCACTCATCTCTCTCCACGTCACCTCTCTCTCTCCAACTCACCTCTCTCTCTCCAACTCACCTCTCTCTCTCTCTCTCTCTTCAAATCAGCACACTCTCTCTCTCTAACTCACCACTCTCTCTAAAAAAAAATCGAATTTTATAGTCTAGTAAATCTGTTCACACACGCACACACATGACCTAGATTTAGCTTATTAGATCAAAAGGAATAAAATTGCAGAATTTAGCACCAGCAGTTGAAAAAAACTATGTGAATAAGAAGATTGTAATAAACTTCCAACAAAAAAAAAGATCAAGACGCCCCTTTGGATTCAACCAAAAACAAGAGTGATTAATCAGATTTAATACTAAAATTTGATGAATTGAGACGAGAAAGTAAAGAAAACATGAAAGAAGATTGACCTTATCATTGCAGGATTGAATCAAACCAAGTAAGTTCCTGTATTAATTAACCCAAGAAGATCATACAATACAAGATATGAATCAAACCAAGTAAGTTCCTGTATTAATTAACCCAAGAAGATCACACAATACAATACCCATGACCAAATCAATCCAAAAAAAGAAAAAAAACCAACTAAAAAAACAAACTAAAAGGGGATTACAGGAAAGATTCCAAATATTGAATGACGAAACAATTCCAATTAAGTAAAGAACCATAATGAATCCAAGTACCCAAGGCATCAATATAAATCCGATCACAAAAGTCACTGATCCACATAACATCAAAGCTAAAGAAAATCCTAAAAGTAATGAAGCGAATCCCACCGGTGAAACTTGGCTTAGAGTCGTTGTTCGCCGCCGCCGGGAAGTTGAAGAAAGGGTACTACCGGTGGATGAAGAAGGATAAACTGTAAGAGGAGGAAGATGAGGTGATCTAATTATACTCATAATAAGAGCACAAAGTTCATTCAAAACCCTTGAATTTTCATCTTCTTCTCTCATCATTTCAGCTCAATTAAACTCAAATTTCTTAATTTTAATAGATACCCAAAACCAGAAAAACGAAAAAGAATGGATTTTGATGATCAAATAAGAGTGGGGAAGAGTTAAATCCACTTCTAAACTGATGAGGTCAAAACGGAGTAGCAGACTTGTTCTTGGAATTGATAGGTAGAGTCGTAGTAGAGAGAGTGGGGGGCTTTATAAGTGAGAGGAAGGGAATTTTTTGAGTTCCTTTGAGAAGATAATGAAGAAAGAGAAAGTATTAGGGTGGTGATGAATGATGATATGATCGAAAATTTTAGAGAGAGAGACATGAGAGGATTTTTTTTTTAAGTTTGAAGGTGAGTTAAAGAGAGTGTTGAGTTGGAGAAGAGAGTGATGAGTTGGAGAGAGATAGGTGAGTTGAAGAGAGAGGGAGGTGAGTTGAAGAGAGAGGTGACGTGGAGAGAGATGAGTGGTGGAGAGGGAAGTGAGGTGGAATTTAGGTTTTTGTTTTTAATTTTATTTTGGAAATATATTAATGGGAGGGGTAGTTATGACATTTACATGAAAATAGGGGGTCATATTTGAATTTACAGATATTTAGGGGCCGTAAAGGAAACTGGTCACAAAGTAGGGGGCCAAATAGGAAGTAACTCAATTTCCTTATTCAGAAGTATGTCCACCAAAATCAAGAATACGTCTTTCATCAAAAAAAACAAAAATCAAGAATACGTTGAGGCGAGATAGAGAGAGGCGAGATAGAGAGAGAGGCGAGATAGAGAGAGAGGCGAGGAGAGAGAGGCATTACTTCCAATCGAGAAACAATCAAGATTTGTTTTCATGGAGAGAGATAGAGAGAAAGAGGCATTACTCCCAATCGAGAAACAGTTAGATTCCGCCATGGAGATCATCAAAGATATTTGTGACTGTTTCTCTCTCTCTCTCTCTCTCTCTCTGTCTCTCTTCTTATTCACGAACCAAGTGGGAATGAAAGATCAAGAATGAGAATCTTTATCAGAAGATGACGGTGACCCTAGTGTATTGATTCCTCTCTCTCTCTCTCTCTTTCTTGGTAGTGCACCATCGTGATCTTTGGATATAGGCATTGGGAAACCCTAACTTTCTTCAAGCAAAGGTATTTACTACTTGATCTACTCTTTTGCTCGCAATATTTTATGATACCCGAAACCCTAAATTTTACGGTTCAAACAAACGATTCCCAATCTTCAAGTCTAGATGACTCGACTTTGAGGAACTCTGATTTCACTTTCTTCGTACTCGATCCAACGATCTTAATCTTGTACATCAGTGTGAGGAAATCGACCCAGTATTGAACTTGATAGTCAGATGGGTTATTTGTTGGTGTATATTGCCATTAAACATAAACCATTGGCATTAAGCATAAACCCTAAATCTGTTTCAGACTAAAATAAGGTTGGCAATAGGTCACATTCGAAACAACAAATAACAAATGATGACACTTTATATTGTGGATCAAACTTCTCTTATGATGGAGCAAGTGTATATCTTTCAAGAACTCCTAGTTCTCAATACGATAACTTTTACAAAAATATGCTTTATTCAACAGTATGGATGGCAGTGTCTTTATACCCACCAAAACTAAATTCAAAGAGATAGGAAAAAAACTGTTGCCGGAAACTGAAAAGGCGGGAACGGACAACATTGTTCTATATTTACTTATTTTTTAGTATTATAACAAGTTTAGAAAAGTTTTAAGTCCCTGCATATGTTGCCGTACAGTGTATGCAACCATGATACATGTTTTTTTTGGGAATACGATCTATAGTGTTGTGGACGTTGATATAACAGTTGGGATAAACGATGGCAGTGGGGAATGTGACACTGATCTATAGTGTTGTGGACATTGATATAACAGTTGGGATACATGCTGGCAGTGGGGAATGTGGCACTGATTTTGTGTGTTGTATGCAGAGACTTACATATTTGTTAAACATATCTTAGATTTTTTTTCTCTTTTCTTTTGACATCACAACTTTCTACAAACAATTGTGGGTTTCTCTGAGGTTTGGCAGTTAGCTTATTCGGTTTACATGTGATGTTCGAAGATGCTTATTTTATATTCAAAAATATTTTATAAATGTTTTCTAGTTTTGGAAGTATCTCCATACGTCAAGTTATCATACCTATTATGTGGGTTCATTCGAGAAGGATTTGAGACAGACTATCAAAGTAATGGCTGGCAGTTGGTTTACTTTTACACCTACGGCGTATGGAGATGCTTACTATATATCTTATTCTCCTTTTTCAATTTTATGATTATCTTATTCTTGCTCTTTTATCATTTTCTTTTGCAAGTTTACAAAAGTTTTTAGTGTAAGTCTCTGCATATGTCGTCGTACGGTGTATACAACCATGATACATGGTTTCTTGGGGAATACGATCTATAGTGTTGTGGACGTGTTGATATACAGTTGGGATCAATGAAGACAACGGGGAATGTGACACTGATTTTGTGTGTTGTATGCAGAGACTTACCTATTTGTTAAACTTATCTTTGATTTTTTTCTCTTTTCTTTTGACATCACAACTTTCTACAAACAATTGTGGGTTTCACTTGAGTTTTGGCAGTTGGCTTATTCGGTTTACATGTGATGGTCAAAGATTCTTATTTTATTTTAAAAATATTTTATAAATGTTTTCTAATTTTTGTAAGTATCTCCATATGTCAAGGTATCATACCAAATTACGTGGGTTCATTCGAGAAGGAGTTGGGACAGACTATCAAAGTAATGGCTGGCAGTTGGTTTACTTTTATACCTAATGGCGTATGGAGATACTTACTTTATCTTGTTCTCCTTTTTCAATTTTATGATATTTTAAATATTGTGTAAGTCTCTGCATTAGTCACAATACAGTGTTACAACCATGATATCTGAGATTGTTTTTTTGGAATATAATTGGTAATGTTGGTGATCACTGATATAATAGTAGGGATGGCTGTGAGGATAATGACACTGATTTTGTATTGTGTGCGGAGACGTACTTAATATTTATTTTCTTTTCTTTTGTGATTTGAGTAAGTTCCTTTGGGCATCACATTGTTTACTTACCAACTATCCGAGATTAAGGTTGGCATTGGTTTATTGCAAATAATGATTGGCAGTTGGTTTACATTTTTGGTGATAGTTTTGTAATTTCTGTAAGTATCTCCATATGTTAAGGTATGATACCAAATAATGTCGGTTCATTCAGGATGGATTTGGAATGTTGACTCTAAATAAGATACAAGTAATAGTTGGCAAGTTGAATTTTGTGGCTATATTTTCACACCTATTGCGTATGGAGATGCTTATTCTATTTCTGTTTTTCTTTTCCTACGTTAATGACATTTGAAACGTCTAGTGTAAGTTCGTACATCATTTACGGTGCAGAGGGAGTTACATGTCAAACTTATGAGCTTCTTTTTGGGGGAATACTTAAAATCGCGTGATTTGAGTGCCTTTTGACATCACATTTTATCACCAAAATTCTGCAATCGAGATTCGGGTTGGCATTGGCTTGTTTACAAAGAATGGTTGGAAATTGGTCTTTAAATTT
>BEHA01050305.1:194681-220870 GCA_002897215.1 Eschscholzia californica subsp. californica | reverse complement strand
GCAACCATGATACATGTTTTTTTTGGGAATACGATCTATAGTGTTGTGGACGTTGATATAACAGTTGGGATAAACGATGGCAGTGGGGAATGTGACACTGATCTATAGTGTTGTGGACATTGATATAACATTTGGGATACATGCTGGCAGTGGGGAATGTGGCACTGATTTTGTGTGTTGTATGCAGAGACTTACATATTTGTTAAACATATCTTAGATTTTTTTCTCTTTTCTTTTGACATCACAACTTTCTACAAACAATTGTGGGTTTCTCTGAGGTTTGGCAGTTAGTTTACATGTGATGTTCGAAGATGCTTATTTTATATTCAAAAATATTTTATAAATGTTTTCTAGTTTTGGAAGTATCTCCATACGTCAAGTTATCATACCTATTATGTGGGTTCATTCGAGAAGGATTTGAGATAGACTATCAAAGTAATGGCTGGCAGTTGGTTTACTTTTACACCTACGGCGTATGGAGATGCTTACTATATCTTATTCTCCTTTTTCAATTTTATGATTATCTTATTCTTGCTCTTTTATCATTTTCTTTTGCAAGTTTACAAAAGTTTTTAGTGTACGTCTCTGCATATGTCGCCGTACGGTGTATACAACCATGATACATGTTTTTTTGGGGAATACGATCTATAGTGTTGTGGACGTGTTGATATACAGTTGGGATAAATGAAGACAGCGGGGAATGTGACACTGATTTTGTGTGTTGTATGCAGAGACTTACCTATTTGTTAAACTTATCTTTGATTTTTTTCTCTTTTCTTTTGACATCACAACTTTCTACAAACAATTGTGGGTTTCACTTGGTTGGCTTATTCGGTTTACATGTGATGGTCAAAGATTCTTATTTTATTTTAAAAATATTTTATAAATGTTTTCTAATTTTTGTAAGTATCTCCATATGTCAAGGTATCATACCAAATTACGTGGGTTCATCCGAGAAGGAGTTGGGACAGACTATCAAAGTAATGGCTGGCAGTTGGTTTACTTTTATACCTAATGGCGTATGGAGATACTTACTTTATCTTGTTCTCCTTTTCCAATTTTATGATATTTTAAATATTGTGTAAGTCTCTGCATTAGTCACAGTACAGTGTTACAACCATGATACCTGAGATTGTTTTTTTGGAATATAATTGGTAATGTTGGTGATCACTGATATAATAGTAGGGATGGCTGTGAGGATAATGACACGGATTTTGTATTGTGTGCGAAGACGTACTTAATATTTATTTTCTTTTCTTTTGTGATTTAAGTAAGTTCCTTTGGGCATCACATTGTTTACTTACCAACTATCCGAGATTAAGGTTGGCATTGATTTATTGCAAATAATGATTGGCAGTTGGTTTACATTTTTGGTGATAGTTTTGTAATTTCTGTAAGTATCTCCATATGTTAAGGTATGATACCAAATAATGTCGGTTCATTCAGGATGGATTTGGAATGTTGACTCTAAATAAGATACAAGTAATAGTTGGCAAGTTGAAGTTTGTGGCTATATTTTCACACCTATTGCGTATGGAGATGCTTATTCTATTTCTGTTTTTCTTTTCCTACGTTAATGACATTTGAAACGTCTAGTGTAAGTTCGTACATCATTTACGGTGCAGAGGGAGTTACATGTCAAACTTATGAGCTTCTTTTTCGGGGAATACTTAAAATCGCGTGATTTGAGTGCCTTTTGACATCACATTTTATCACCAAAATTCTGCAATCGAGATTCGGGTTGGCATTGGCTTGTTTACAAAGAATGGTTGGAAATTGGTCTTTAAATTTGGTCATAAGTTATACCTGTGATGTCAGAAGATACTTGTCTTATTTTGTAATAGCTTCATATTTGTTTCAGGTGTTAATATTTATGGTGTATGTAAACATGGGATAGTTGGGGAGACAAAATGAGTGAATTCTTCTCCATTTTGTAACAGATGGATGGAGGCATACTTATCTTATGATTAATTATTTTGTAACAGATGGATGGTGACATACTTATCTTTTGATTAATTATTTTGTTTCAGGTGTTAATGTTATATATACTAGTTCTAATTCTTGCAAGCAACTTCATACAACACGGTTTGATACCTAAAATGTTTTTGTTTGACAAAGAGGTATAAGTATTGCTTATATTACAAATAATGGCTGACAGTTGGTATATCTTCGTTGCGGTTATACACTTATACCTGCGATGTAAGGAGATGCTTATTTTTATGATATTTGTTTTTGACAACGTTCCAACAGTATTTAGTGTAAGTCTCTCCATATGTGACTGTACAGTGTATCCAACCATGATGATACATGGGATTTTTTCGAGATCGTACGAACAGTGTATCCAAAAGTATTTAGTGTAAGTTTCTTTTGACATCACCTATTACTAACATTTGTGGGTTTACTCGAGAATAAGGTTGGCACTGGTTTATTGCAAATAATGATTGCCATTTGGCTTACGTTTTTTGGTTATCTGTGATGTTCGAAGATGCTTATTTCCTTTGAAGTAGTAATTTACAATATTTTTGTAATTTTTGTGGGTATCTCCATACGTCAAGTCAAGGTATGATACGAAGAGACGGGGTTTTGAGATGGAGTCAAACAGACTAGATACTAAATACAAGTAACGGTTGGCAGTTGGGTTACTTTTGTGATTGTACTTTAACACTTATGGTGTATGGAGGTTCTTTATTTAGTTGTGCTCCTTTTTTCCCAAGTTGTTGATGATATTTTAGTGTAAGTCACGTTCATCACTTAACGGTGTATACAAACTTAGTTACCTGGACTTTTTTCTATTTGAGCTTATGAATATGCGATGATGTCACGTTGTAATTAAACAGCTAATGTGCCATTCACTATGAACTGATCAGGCAATTCGTTGTTTTAATGAGTAGCAGCACTTGATACATGTGATGTTTGAAGATGCTTGTTTAATAACTAAGGTTGGGAGAAACCGTCGTCCAATCAAGCTCTAAGGATTTAATCTGAGGGATGATTTCTTTCCACTAATTCTACTGGCATTCAGCTTTCTGGTTTTCTATTTGCCAAGGAGTTTGGGCATCACTATTCTTTTATTACCAGGTACTTGTTTAATTTTCCTGTATGCTTTCTTGAAATGTCTTCATGTTTTTCGTGGTTTTAAATCTCTCAAATTATCCTGCTAATAAGGAAAAAGAAACGCAATCGATCACAAGTTATATATCTCGGTCAAATTATCATTTTAGTGACACCAAATATTGGAAGAACTCTGTTTGAAGCAAGTTCTGTAGCAGCTGACAGGTGTCAAATATTTTGATTAGACGACGAGTTTGTTGAAACATAACTTCTACCATCACGAGTTACATGAAGTGGCAAAAGAGAAATAATAACTTGTTTTATTATAGAACATATGATTTTGATTAGATAACAGTTTAAATAACAATGAGAGGAAAATATATTGCGGCTGATTCTTATTCCTGATTTTGCGCGAGAAAGAATTTGAACAAAAAATGAGCGATATGATTGCTGACAATATAATATTCGAGGGCCTTAGTCGAGCTAACAATTTAGAGACAACAAATCTGCTAAATTGGAATCACCTGGTGGCTTGAAGGCTCATGAAGCTTTTGAGTCTTGGAAGCTACGTGATAATGTCAAAACCATTTAACTTTTGCCTCCTCAAGACATTTTAGGAACCATTTTAACTAATTGATCCGGGTTAAAACTTACTTGATGCCTTCGGGTACATTTGAAGGAATACTTAGTTCCGGTGCTAAAAGCCACAAAATTTGTTTTTGATGCTGAGTTGGCTAACCAAACGGATCAAGACTACTTTGTTGAATAGGCCATTGTATATTCTTCCAAGATGCATTTTCGAAGGCTCTAAAGTCTTTAATGTTATTGAGGCTCTCAAACATTCCCGTGAAAATGTGATCGTAAGTCTCAGGTTTTGAACAACGCCCAAAGATTCAGATGCGTATATAAATGATCACGGGGCAATCCTTTTTAGTAGGTGCATATTTTAAATTTAGCATTACTATCAGTGTGACACCTATGCGCTGCAAAGCTATATTTGAATGTCTTCTAATAGCTGAGTGATGTCAATGAGATATTGAATCTGATGAAACAATCACATCATCATATAGAAATAATAAAACAACCTCAAGATTCAAGAAATGGTTCTGGATGCTTTAAGCCGTATAGTTATTTTGTTTGAAGATGGATATACCAATCAAACCAGGTTAATTGGTGAGTTTATCTTTTGCAATAGTTATGTTATAACGTGGACAAAGTTAGGATGGTTATGAGAGTTGCTGAACGCCGAATTACAGGATAATGGTAATGTTCACTTTTCTTGGAAGAAGTGGTAGCAAAAGCGTCAACAGTACTGGCCCAGTGCAAAGCATATTAAGGCGGAAAAATCTTTCAGGTACATAACTAAGTTGACTATGCTTTACTAACTTGATTTCTTTTTGAAAAGTTGATTGAATTAAGAAGGGGGAAAAGAATTTACAGGCAGAAAGGAAGAAATAGGGGGTACTCGGGTACAGCTCACCCAAAGATACCCCCCAATTCGACACAAAATCAGCATAAGAGTACATTTTTGCACAGCCTAACTGTCTACTCCACTTGATTAAATCTTTACACATTTGACACTAAAGGTTGTGGTAATTTCGCTTTGAGAATTTCAAGTTGTTTAGTTATATATATATATATATATATATATATATATATACATAACTAACTAACTTGATTATGCTTTACGAAATTGACGCTTAGTTATTACTTGATTATGCTTTACTAAGTTGATGCTTTTTGAAAGTTATGCATGTTTTTACTAATCTTTATGTACTCCTTTAACAGAGAGGATTCAACAGGGCCCATGTTCTTTAATTTAGGTTGGCGGTCTATTTTTGAGATGAGAATGCTTCCATGTTTAGTAAACCAAAGAAGAGTTATAGGTTTGGTTGTCTCAAAAGTCAAAACTAGTTATTGCATGAAGGATTGACTTGATGGATCAATAATAGTCGCGGGACTTGAACATTTCTAGATGAATAACTTTAGGGAAGAGCAAGCGGTGAACTTGTATTTGTGCTGACCAACGGAGGACCCTGCAAGGTATCTTACATCTCATAGTAAAAACGTGAAAATCTTTCATGACTTACCGTAAATATAATTCTGAATTTCAGCAGGCTTCCTTTTCTTTTCTGTTCATTTACTTGGCTTCTTCTCTCTTCGACGTATCTGTATTGAGTGTGCTTCGTACTTATATCAATCGGTGTTTTTCTTGGGTGGTTGTGTTTTTGGTCTGCATATACTGTCGAGGTATTATTTTGCTCTTTCATTTGTAGTCGTGTTTGATTCAATTTTGTTTACTGAACTGAATCATTTGTTTTCTAGTTATTATTTTGAGCAAGACATCCTCAATAGATATAAGTACGAACAGAATCATTTCGTTTACTGAACTGAATCGTTTTGTTTACTGAACTGAAATATTTGCTTTATCAGATGAGCTTGCAAGATAATCCTTTTCTGTCTTTCGTGTTTATGTGATTGGTTGAGCTGTTTATAAATTGAGTTACTATTTTGGTGTGTCTTATTTTTATGTAGGTTGGTGAAATCCAAGGTTTTTGCTGTGCTTCGTTTCTATTGTCTAGGTTATGTTTGCCTTGTCGTTTTTGTAGTGCTTTACTATTTGATTACTGAATTGAATCAATATTTTTTTAGCTATTGTTTTGAACAAGACAAATGGTCTTTTGTATGAATGACATTTGTGTGTTTAGGTGTGTTACAATGAATTCAAATCGAAGCTTTTGGTGATTGTACTGGGTAATATGTATCGAGTTAAGGTTGTCATCTCTCACCTTACTTGTTTGTGATGGTGATGGAAGTGTTTGCTGCTCTTATTCATAAAAGAGGGTGGTTGGTGACTTTCAATTGCATCCTAAATGTAAAAATCCTGTTGTTACTCATCTTTGTTTTGCAGATGACCTTATGGTTTTCATGAAGGGAGATGGTGCTTTTGCTGTTGCTCTTAAAAGAGTTCTGGATGGGCACTGGGTTGGCTGCCAACTGTAATAAAAGCTGTCTGTTTGGCTGGAGTAGGGGAGCAGCTGAAGTTGGATTTGCTGAGGATTTTAGGGTTCTAGGAAGGGGTTCTGCTTATCAGGTATCTTGGCTTGCCTCTTCTGTCCACAAGGTTGTCTTACTCTGATTGCTTACCCTTGATTCAGAGAATATTAAGAAGGGTACAATCCTGGAAAGCTAGGTTTTTAACCTTTGCTGGTAGGCTTCTTTTGGTGAATGTGGTTTTGAATAGTGTGATGATATTCTGGCTCTCTGTGTTTGCATTACCTAAAAGGGTTTGCAATGAGATTAATAAAATATTTATGGTGTGTTTGGTTACCGGATTCCTAAGTAGGATTCCTATCAAAAGTGGGATTTGGTAGGATTCATGAATCCTTGGTCTGTTTGGCTACCAAGAATCCTAGGACTCTTGAATCCTAAGGATTCCTAATTCCAAAATTTGTATTGGACCAAAATCCCACCCTACCCCCTAGGATTTGTTAGGATTTTGGATTAATGAACCTAAATTTCAAACTTAAAATCAACAAAAAAATATTTCCTTCTACAAAATCATTATTTTTTTTCAATCATTATTTTTTTCAAAAATCATATTCTTTCTAAAGACCTTTAAAAATACTCAAATAATAATAAATCATAGGATTCTTAGTTGCCAAACAAGCCAAAAAATATTACAAGGATTCATGAATCCGTGGAATCATGAATTATAAGGACTCATGAATCCGCGGATTCATGATTCCGCCATCCAAACACAACATTAGTAAATTCCTTTGGACTGGGATTGACTTAGGCTCTAAAAGAGCCAATGTTAATTGGAAGTTGGTCTGTCTGCCTAAGGTTGAAGGTGGTCTTGGGTTGAGGAATATTGAAGTTTTTAATCAGGCCATGAACATGAGACATATTTGGGAGGTTTCACCAGCAAGAACACTCTTTGGGTTAAGTGGGTCCAAAAGGATCTTATTAGAGATAAAGTCTTTTGGATCATGGATGCACCTAAAGACTGTTCTTGGTGTTGGAGGAAAATTCTTGCTGGTAGGGCTAAGGCTTAGGAATTTTTACTCCATATTATTGGGAATGGTGAAGACACTTTGTTCTAGACTGATCACTGACATCCTCTTGGGGTGTTATATGAGCTTTTTGAAGAGCAGCACAGATATAGTTCCTTCCTCAACATTAATACTAAAGTAGCAGGGTTTATTAGGGATGGAGCTTGGTATGTGCCTAGATTCCTTCAGCCTATTCCTAATGCAGTATTCTCAAGACTTCATGAGGTGGCTGTGCAAAGCATGAAACAGGACAGGAAGGTTTGGAGAGTGAGCTCTCATGGGGTTTACTCTCTTAAGGATACCTATGAAGCTATTAGGCCTAAGAGCCAGGCTGTAGTTTGGCATTCTCTTGTTGGGTATTCTCAATGTGTGCCTAAGCATAGCTTCATTGCTTGGCTTGCTCTCAACAATGGGTTGAAAACTAGGGGCAGATTGAGCTCTTGGGGAATGCAGATTGATGTTTCTTGTGGTATATGTGGCCTTAGCATTGAGACTGAAAGCCATCTTTTTTCCAGCTGCAACTTTTCTCAAGACCTCTGGCACAGGCTTCTTGCTGATCTTGGTTTTGTTTGGACTGGGTTTAATTCTTTTCAGGATGCAGTTCATTGGTGCAGTAGACATTTTCATGGTGAGTCTGTCCTGGCTAGAGTTGGTCGGCTGGTGTTTAATGCAGTCATTTACCACATTTGGCAAGAAAGGAACAATAGGGTGTTCAGGCAGAAGTCTCTCTGTCCTTCTGACTTAGCTAATATTATTTGGGATGAAGTTAGAACTACTGCTTGGAAGGGGAGGCTAGAGGACATTATGCAGAATTTTGCTGCTGTTGAGAGGCTGAATTTGAATGTTAGCTTATCTAAACCTAAGGTCAGGGGTTATAAATGGTCTCCTCCTCCCCTTGGCTGGGTTCTTGTTAGTTCAGATGGGTCTCTTGATGCTAGTTCTGCTGGGTTTGGTGCCATTGTGAGGAATGACTTGGGTGTTGCTCTTCTCATGGGAGCTGCTACTGCTGTCCCTGCTACCATCCTAGTTCATGAGCTTCAAGGAGTTGAGTTGGGCCTTAGGTTGGCTAAGCAAGTGCTTTGTGATTATGTGTGGGTGGCAACTGATTCTATGGTTGTGGTCTCTTTGCTTTCTGATTTTGAGAAGTTGCCTCCTTGGGTAGCTTGGTCTGTGTGGATGAGCATTAAGAAGTTGTGGGTTGGGTTCAAGGAATGTCATGTGAAGCATGTAGTTAGGGAAGTGAATCAGAGTGCTGACTTCCTAGCTAAGATGAAGCCTGCTGCTGAGATAATTTTGGATGCTAATAGCATGCCTCTTGAGTTAGAGAAGATTATCAAAAAAGATAGAGAGGGTAGAATCAGAATGAGAAAGTCTTGGACTTAATAGTTTCTTTTTTTGATAATGATAAGCGGGAGATGCCCGAACCGCGAACAATGAAATGTAAAATCAAAAGACAGCAAAAAAAACAAAATTACATCATTTCATTAACCCCACCCTTTCCTCATTCTCACTGTCCCTCTAGAGTCCGCATTAACGATATTGACTAATTCAACCGGAAGTTGACTAATATTCAAGTGAGTCACCCCCGGTCCGAGCTTCATCTTCGACAAGAAATCTGCAGCCTGATTGGCTTCTCTATAGACATGAAAAACTCGAAAACTCCGAAATTGACTTCGAAGCCTCTGAACTCTCTTCCACAAACGCCTCGCCCTCCATGGTAATTTCTGATGTGGTTTTGCAAGAAGTAACTTGATATTCATCGAGTCAAGACCAAGTTCAACTTCCTGCAATCCGACACTAAGTGCTAACTCCAAACCCAACTCAACGCCCTGTAGCTCATGTATGAAAATAGTCTGTCCGTCAACCTGACCTGTGGCTGCTCTCACAACGGTCCCCTCCGAGTCTCGAATAATGGCTCCATACCCCGCATCCACCTCGTTCAATGCACCATCCGTATTAATCATGTATCTCCCTGCCGTCGGCCGAGTCCATTTGCATGGAGTGTAAACCGGCTTTTGGAGAGAGATAGTAAGATTCCAGCGATCAATGGTTCTCCGATTCTCCTCCGTATCTTCAAACCGTTTGGTAATGGTATTCAGCTTGATCCTCACTTCATCACAAATAGTGTGTATAATCAACCCCGGTGGCATGACATTACTTCTAAATACCCTATTATTCCGCTCCTTCCAAATATGATAAACATAGGCATTTAGAAGCAAACGACCCACTCGGGCAGCGATAGAAAGCCCACCAAAATGATTGATACACCACTGTAGCTCCCCTTCCCAATCTGCAGCACATACTCTCTGGAATCCCATCTTAAGTAATAACGATTCCCATATAATCTTTGTGACTGAACACCCAAAAAATAGGTGGAAAACCGTTTCTTCATCCCCCCCACAGTATACACAAGTAGTGTCTATAGCCATACCCCAACTAGCCAGAAGCGATCTGGTTTTGAGGCGTTGTCGGAAAGCAAGCCATGTGATGAAGCAATGTTTAGGTATACCCCCCGGTGACCATACTAATGAAGTCCAGCTCAATCGAGTTCCTCTAGATCGAATAGCTTCATACGTCTCTTTGAGAGTAAACTCTCCATTCTGGCTAGGCGTCCAGATCACCTCATCTCTTAGAGTACTATCTACCACCACCTCTCTAGCCTCGACCTCAATAGTCTCTAACATAGCTGCCACATGCCTAGGGAAAGCCCAGCCTGACTGCCCGATAAACTGAGAAACCCGGGCATCTAAATGAAGGTGAGAATCATATCTATGTGTCTCCTCAAAAGCATCAAATAGAAGACCACGAGGATGCCATAAATCAGTCCAAAATTTGGTGTCATGACCATCCCCCAAAGAAGTGCAAATGAGTCGATGAGCTGTCGGTCTGCTGGCTAGAATCCGACGCCAACACCAAGAACTTCTACTCGAAGCCGATAAAGTCCAGAAGTGTTGATCTTTGATGAGATTATGTCTCACCCAATCAGCCCACAAAGTCGTCTTACCACTAACCAGATCCCATATATGGCGAAGGTTAGACGCCTCAAACAACACCTCGACATTACGAAGTCCGAGACCCCCTTCACCAGTTGGGTAACAAAGGCTTTCCCAGCCAATAGGAGCTCTCTTACACCCCATATCAGCACCTGACCAGAGGAACTTACTAAAGATGGAGTTGATGTCGTTCATAACCCTTTTGGGAATAACAAACACCGCTGCCCAATATAGTAACATGCTGTTCAAAACCACCTTAATGAGAAGAACACTCCCCGCAAATGATAAAAAGCGACTCTTCCAAGATTGGATTCGTCTCTTGATTTTATCAATTAGCGGGATGCAATGACTATAGGTAAGACGAGACGATATAAGAGGTAATCCCAGGTATCGAATAGGCAGAGAACCAGTACTGAATTCCAGGATGGTGGTGATATCACTCTGACGTTGAGCCGAAAGACCAGCAAAGAAGATGGTACTCTTGAGCACATTGGCCTGCAACCCCGTCGCCCGATGAAAACCAGTTAGCACATCTTTTAGAGATTGAGCCGAACCCATGTCTCCTCGAAAGAAGACCATGAGGTCATCGGCAAAACAAAGATGAGTAACCTTCGGAACTAGACACTGGGGGTGGAGCAGAAACCGACCTGCTCTTTCCTCTCGATCAATGAGGACCGCGAAAACCTCCATCATTAAAACAAACAAATATGGGGATATCGGACAGCCTTGCCGTAAACCCCGTTTCCCATCAAAGTAACCATGGGCTTCACCGTTGACCAGAATAGAGAACTTGGACGTAGTAACACAAGCCCGTATCCATTCTATAAATATGCTTGGAAAATGGAACTTACCAAGGACCAAGAGTAGTGAAGACCAACGGACTGTGTCATACGCCTTCTTAAGGTCAATCTTAACCGTACACCGAGCTGGACCAGTAGGTCGATGGTAGTTCCGGACAATCTCATGGGCCAGCATGATATTGTCTTGGATAGTACGTCCAGAGATAAAAGCTGACTGGTTTGGACTAATCATCGAATAAATAACTCCCTTCAGCCGTATAGTAAGAATCTTGGTAATGCATTATACAACACATTACAGCAAGATATCAGTCTGAAATCTGACACTGAAGAAGCATTATCTATTTTAGGAATAAGAGTCACAAAAGTAGAATTTACCTCTTTGAGAAGTTTTCCTGAGCTGAAGAACCTCTGGATAGCTTCCACAAAATCATCCCCCACGATGTCCCAACACGCCTTAAAAAAATGGGAAGAGAACCCATCCGGCCCCGGCGATCTATCAGAACCAATAGTTTGCAAAGCAGCATATATTTCATCTCTGGTCACCCTCATAGTAAGAAGAGCCCCTTCAGCTTCCGTTAGCGGGCGTGAGAACTCCACATTAGACATATGATCTAATGCTTCATTATCCTCATCCTCTCGACCGAATAAGTCCCGATAGAAATCCACACACATATTAGCTATTTCCACTGGATCCTCAGCCACCGAACCATCCTCTCTGGTGAGTCGAGTGATAGCGTTCCGAGACTTCCGCTCTTTAATAGAGTTGTGGAAATAAGCTGAATTGCTGTCATCGAGAGTAAGCCAGTCAACTTTAGCACGTTGTCGGAGCATTGCTGTTTCAGCCCGTACAACGTTACTATAGTTTTCATTAGCTACTCTCTCTTGCCTCCATAAAACTGGATTTGCTGGATCTTCCTGCAATCGAACCTGCACTGAATGTAAAAAATTCCGGTTAACGATTACCTGGTTCGTCACCCCATTGAACCGATCTTTCTTCCATTCATTTAATTGAGCCTTCAAAGCTTTGAGTTTTGTTACCATACGAAACATCGGATTACCCCGTACTGACACCTTCCATACATCAGCAACAAGAGCACGAAATGTGGGATCCTCCGTCCAAGCGTTAAAGAACCGAAACGGAGTACGCCGGTGTATGTTGGGTGCAGCAAGCGGAATAATAATGGGAGAGTGATCTGAATCCCCAGGCGGTGGAAAATCTGCTTTAGCTAGAGGAAAGCAGTTCAACCAACCACTATTAATAAGAGCCCGATCAATCTTGGAACTGACATTAGCAACTCCCATTTGCCTGTTAGACCATGTATAGAAGCAACCTGTAAACGGGCAATCAAATAGTCCCAAATCGGTAACACAGTCAAACATCTCATTGGAGCCTTGAGATGGTGAGCTATTACCGCCTCTCTTCTCATTGGCGAGCATAGTGGTGTTAAAGTCACCTAGCACTAGCCACGAAGCCTCAGAACCCATCATAAGAAACTCAAGGTCCCTCCAGAGCTCCCGGCGATGAACAATGCTATTGCTTCCATACACCACTGCCAAAAGGAAACTCGAACCATCTGGAAAACGAACACCACCTGCAATAACTTGTCCTCCAACGTGGGACACAGTGAAATCAACCCTACTCGGGTCCCAACCAATCCAAATCCGTCCATTCGGAACAGCCACGTAATTATCAATAAAGGTCCAGCTAGGATTGAAACTACGCTGAATACGAGTCTTGTTCCTTTCCTGGACATGAGTTTCTAAAAGGCCACACAAACCAATACGATTCAATCTCACAAATTCTCTCACACTCTTCATACGGAGAGAGTCATTAAGACCTCTCACATTCCAACTTGCGAGATTAATCATTAGACAATGGAGGGGGCTGTTTCGAGCTCCTCAGAGGGCTCAGTATTACTTTCTAATCTCGGTTTTAGCAAAATAGGGTCATGATCAGTTCGTGACCTGTCCCCTTCCCTTCCCTCATGAATATTTTGGTCCTTTTCCAAACCCTCCTCTCCATGCTCGTGTTCAAAAGAACCAGGATGGAATTCGCCAGAATTAGATAGAGCCGAAAAAGAATTACCTGGAAGGAGACTATGCTGCGTAGATTTACCACGAACCGGTTCATTTCTTTTTGCTATTTTCCGACGTTGATTATCATGCTTCTCCGAGTGGCCTGCTCCAATGACGAAAGTATTGGATTTCGAAACTACCACCGACCAACCTCCTTCTCTCTCTCGGTCTTCATCCATATTGTTCGGACCTGACTCCCGATTAACCATTGCTGGTCTCTTCTTTCCCCCTCCTCTTCCACCATTACTATTTGTCCAACCAGATTTGTTACCATATTGCCTCCCACTAGCATTCTGAGTTTGGTGTTGCGAGTCTTGTCTTTTCGGCCCCAAACGAGTGGTAGAATTATTATCTACCAATCTGACCTCTTTAGGTCTTGATTTACCACCTTCATCAACATTTGGTTTTGGTTGTTTCTTGCATGTCCCTTCATCATGCCCAAAAACAGAGCAGACTTCACATTTAGTTGGTTTCCATGAATACTCTACTTGAACCTGGACAAAATATTCAGAATCACCCTCCTCAATCCGAATAGTTATGTCGTCGGGTAAGTCAGTGTCTACTGCCACTTCCACACAAACACGAGCAAACGCCATCCGCTCTCTGGATTCCGTTCGACTATCCTGCATTAAAGGAACACCCAATACACTAGCAATGTTTGAAATACCTTCCGGGTTCCAAAAGAGAAAGGGAATATTTCGGAGATTAACCCATAATGGAATAGTTTTCATTTCTTGAAGTTCCTTCTCAACATTAAGTCGCCATGGACGTACCACAAAAAGTCTCCCAGCAATAAATATAGGTTCAAATTCCAAGGCTCGCAATCTGTCTTCAATGGAAGAGAAATGTATAACATAAGCCGAATCACCATGTACCGTAAGCTTCATTTCTCCCTTCGGACTCCATTTTTTCAATAAAACACTATACACTAACCCGTAGGCTAGTCTTTCACCAAAGAAGCTTCCAACCAGAATGTTCTCGCATAACTTCATTTCATTAGCAAAGTTTGATACTTTTAGGTTTGCCACGAAACGATTATTCACTTTGATTGGAGGTATGTATCTTAGTGTAGCTCGGTTAGTTGCTGTTTGACGTGGGAATAAGTTAGACCAGTTAGAAACTTTATGCACACCCCCTGAACTTGCTGAAGCACTGCCCTGGTTTGCAGGCCCATGGCCCATTTGCCCGTCGCACCTCGAAACCCTACCTGTTGTCGGAACCCTAATCTCTTCGGCCTGAGTTCTCTGTAATTCCGGTGGTTGCTGTTCTTCTTCACCTACTATAGTCATGCCAATACTTGAATTTGGATTGCGAAGAAGACCCGAAAAAATGTTGTTTCTAATAGAATCGGCTAATAACTTTGAACCCTGATTGGTTCCTTTCTCACGAGCAGTGCTAGTAGCACCAAAACGAGCAGAACCATTGTTTTGTTCTTCAAGGACTCGAGAGACAGACCCTTGCTTTAGACCAATCGATTTTCCTGTTGCATTGAATCTTAACCCAACTGAACCAGGAGTATCATTTCGTGTGATCGGTTGTTGGTGTTGCAACGCAGCAGAGGTTTCTTCCATCACAACTTCTTCATTAACCCCAACAGAGTTACCATCTATCATCTCATCTTCATCTTCACTTGGTAATCGGTTAGCAGCCAACAAGAATCGACCTTCCCCTATCTCTCCTTCATCCCTTAAACTAGTATCTTTGCCGTGAGAAAGCTCCTTCATGGCTGGAAAATCCAACCAGCAGCCTTTCCGATCAGCAAAACCTTAGAAAAACCCTAAAAAATCACTTTTCACGTCACTTTCTCTCTCCTCACGGGATTTTCTCTCTGTTAGTTTCCATTCATAGCTTGTGTGTTATCAATCATTGAAACATAGTTGCATAGTATCGTCTCATTGGTACAAATAGCACATTATTATAATGATTAGCCTCACGATGAGGATGGTGACTATATCGGTGATCCCCATGCCATTAATACTAGTCGACCACCTAGAAGTCTCCAAGACAATAGACATGCATATAGGCACGATCCGACTAGTGATAGGAATAGGCGAGTTGAGCCTGACCGACCTAGGATGACCATGGGCGAATATCGACAAATGTATGGAGTCGGTCAGACTAGTAATGAATATGGTCTTAGGGATTATGAGCATGAGGGTAACCAACCCCGTAGGAGTCTTCGAGACTATCAACAAGCATTTGGGATGACCACACCTTCATATATGAATTTTCCATTTGATGATGACCGTAGTTCTATTACCATTGATCGACCACGTCGAAGTCTTTGTGATTTTAGACAAGCATATATAAACGGTTCACTTAGGGATGACAATTCCCGACTCGATGATTTCACTCAAAGAGTCGAGTCTATGTATATACATGAAGGTAGTGAAGAAAGGACCTTGGAGACCATTAACCCGGTTTGTGCTATTTGTGCGAGCTTAGACCATTTGACCGAGTATTGTCTCATGATCCGTGTTCCGCGAGAGTCTTCGTCTAGTTATACTCATGTGCCTTATTACGAGGAGATGTCTGAAGACACTCTCCAAGCAATTTTAGAGTACCAAACTAGATTCAATCGAGAAATCAAAGAGATCACGAAATGGATTCTCAATATTGTTGATAGAATTGAGTCGGAGCCTATCATCGACGAGGAAGGGGTTTGCGCACCCCAAACTCAAGAGGAGACTATGAATGATGGTGAGGGTAATACACCGAACTCTAGTCTTAAGTTAAATGTCGAAGAAGCTCCTGATAGACCTTTAGAGTATGAACTGACCGATGACCCTTATTGCTCACTCTCCCGACCTTCGTCATCTCACCATGATAGGACTACAGTAGACCTTGATGTTCAGGATGAGGGCTTTATGAGCAAGTTTGGGGATGAAACTATTATGAACTTTCCAATTTTTGACACGTGTGAGGAGGCAGTCTTAGATGCCATATTAGGAAGGAATGGTGTTGTAACCAACTTTGAGGCTCCAGATGCCTTTAAGGACGTCGACGACATAGAAGTTAGCGAGATAATGGATAACTTTGTGGATTATTTACCTAAGGAAACCACGGACCTTGACTTGGTCCCCGAGCATATTGCCTTACCCTTAGAGTTTAGTTCGACCTTCCACATGATCTCAGACTCGATTGTTGACCCCTTAAGGGACACTTCGGACGTCTTTCCTAGCGTGTCTAGGGACTTAGTGGATGTTTTATCCACTAAGATTGAGTTTGATTATTTGCCTCGGACTGACCTCCTCCCACTTCCCTTATTGCTTCAGCATTGTTGCTTTAGGAAGTTTGCTGTTAGGTTTTCCGCTGCAAAATCAAGTGCCATTTTAGGCATCCTAAAGAGGAGAAGTGCTATTAGGGAGGTTTTACCTAACCATATGTCGAAAGGACGACTTTTTAGTCGTCGCCCCTAGCATTTATGCATACTTAGTGGACCGTGCATCCACTAAGTTTGGGGATGGTCTCTTTTCGTTTTTAGTCTCACGTGCACTTATATGCTTCGATATTATTGTGAGACTTTTAGCATTTGTATATATCTTTCTTTGGGTTGACCCCCAAATCTTCCGTCTTTTGCTATATGATCGTTAGCCGATTAAGATGGGTCTTGATGTTTGTGGGTAGCATCTCTGGAAACCCTCCGCGAGACATAACTCGTGCTCTTGTGTGAAAACAAGAGAATCAAAGGCTAATTGCATAGCTCAATGCAATCGTGTATACCCGCGTTAGTGGTAGACTTTATATGGTCATGTCTTTTTTGTGCTTCATTCTCATTATATTTTTGGATATTTTAGGAGCATTTCTTATATGTTTTACTTCTAAGGCGTGGTTTGTTCCAAGTTTGGGGATGACGCGAGCTTGGCATCAACTTGGAACCTCTTTATACGTGAGTCTTGGTAGTATCATCCTTTATCTCCTTCGGTTATGGTAATATCTCTCCACTCTTCTCTTTAAATTGATGTGCCTCTTTGTCTTTTGGTGAGTGTATGCTTAGAACATTGAGGACAATGTTAGTTTTAAGTTTGGGGATGCGGGATATGACCATAACCAATGCATGACCATGGGTTTCAAAGACAAAAGGGTTCAAATTAGCTAAAATTTGAAAATTTTTGAACATTTTGAGTAGATTTGCATGTGATTATAGTGATAGTTTTAAAAATGTTGATGCATATGTGTCGAGTTGATGAGTTGATGAAGGTGTGGTCATCCCAAATTCTTGTCGATAGTCTCGACGACTCTTACGGGTTGATTACCCTCATGCTCATAATCCCTAAAACCATGTTCATGACGAGTCTGACCGACTCCATACATCCGTCGATATTCACCCATGGTCATCCTAGGTCGGTCAGACTCAACTCGCCTATTCCTATCACTAGTCGTAACATTCTTATATAAATTTGAGTAGTCGTGGTGACTTATAGATGGTCGACTAGTGTTTGAGAGGGTTCGCATAAGGTCATTCTCATCAAATGACCAACTTGCCATGATCTCACAATTTTCAAGGATACTAACACACAATCACAAAATGGGAGCTAACACTTAAAGAACTAAACAATCACACACAAGTAAAAAGGATGAGATAGAATGCGATACTATCGAGTGCTCCTCTCGTTTCGTTCGCCTTTCTTCTTAACTTCTCAAACCCTTCCTTTTCCTTCGCTTTTATGTCTCTTTTGGCTCTTTTCCTAAAATTGATACCTAAAAAGATAAAAAGATAAGAAACTACAAAAATAAATAAAGAAAAAAAGCGTCTAAGTAAGCAAACAACACTAAACTAATGAATAAAACAACAAACGATATCCTAACTACTAAACCTATCCCCGGCAGCGGCGCCAAAAACTTGATGCACCCGAAAAGGTTGCACACCCAAGCGGAGGTATCAAGTAGTAATCCGGCAAAGCCGGGATCGATCCAAGGATAGGAAGGTAGTTTGGATATCGAAGGGTCTTGTCCCTCGGTCTAGATATTTGAAGCTAACTTAGACTAAAAAGGAAATGAAACAAATATAAATGAGGGTTTTGATCGAATAAGCAATAAGAGAATAAAACAAGTAAACTAATCAAACGATAAAAGTAAACGGGCAAGAGAGATTCAAGAGAAGAGTCGGAGGAACAAGAGTCGGGAGACGGTAAGACTTGATTCGGGCAACAAATAAGTGAGAGAGGTGTCGAAGTCCGGGGATCCGATAATGATAAACCTACGACTACGTGTAATCCGATCTAATATTTCAGAGTATAATCGATGTTCGACTCCTAAAGTAGATGTCTCTAAGTACTACGTATATCCTAAGATCATACTTAGTCAAACAAACGTCTAAATCGGTTTATCCCGAGTCAACGAAAGTGTTGTCTAGTCGCCTAACTATGTGAAGTGCATGACAAGACACATGAAATTATGACTTAGACTACGATCGATATCGAATACTTCGTTTCGTCTATTAACTATGCGAAGTGCTTGACAAGACACATGAAAATACGATTAAAATGATAATCGAAATAAATGAACATCAATTTATAATCAAAACATCAAATCATATTAAACATAATCACGAATTCATCACATTTCATCTCATATATTCGACACACTAAAGTTAGCTAAACATGGTGATTGAATAAGAAATTGAAAGAAAATGATGAGAGAATCCCCCTTTTTCGTTGTGGTTCGAGGCTAAGATCGTCAGAAAATATGAGTCTTTAAGGTGCAGCCGATCTCCCCTTAGCAAAATTCTAGGTTCCCCATAGCGACCACCATCATCTTCCCCATTTAGAACACAACCTCCATTAAAGCTAACCCTAACTTTCTCTCTCTAGAAATTTGTAACCCAAAATCAAATCAAACCATGTGGGAAGCTAGCCAAGATGATGGGGAGTAAAAACCCTAAGGTTTCCGGCCAAGAAAGTGGTCGGAAACCCTAGAAATCTGGCAAAAAGAACTTCCGGCCAGCAGCTCCCATGGAAGCTTCCCGTGCCCGCAGCCGCGTCCCGTCCGTGCATCCCGTGCTTGCAGTCGCGTCCGTGAAGGCGTCCCGAGCTGCAGATGCGTCCCTAATGCCGGATCCCGAGATGGAGCAGCAGCTACCCGAGCAGACCTGCTGTTGTGCCGAGCAGCTCTGCTGCTGCTGCCGTGCTGTTGCAGCTCTCCCGAGCAACCTTCCCAAGCAGCCCGAGCTGCTGCTCGGCCGACCAAAGCTAGGCCGGCCTAGTGTGCTGTCCGGCCTATGCTTTGGCCGGATCCTCCTTCTTCTCTCTTGTCTTTCTCTTTCAAACCCTATTGATGAAGAACCCTAACTCAAGAACCCTCTTGCCTCTTTTCTCTCTCTTCCTTCTTGGTTCTTGGTTGTTGAATGATGAAGAAGATGAATAGTAGCCTACACAACTCAAACCCTAGGTCAAGACTTAGTCAATTCATTTAGACTTTGTTGACTTGGATCCATAAAGAGGGTGCCTCCAAGATTCTTCCTTGTCTTGTTCTTCTTGTTTTCTTTTGTGGGCTTTGGGCTTGAACTTGGTTTTGATTTAGAAATCAAGAGGTGCCTTCAAGAAAAGACCTTGGCTTCTATCTTTCACAACTTCCTCGTCCGAACTCGGAATTGACTTCCGTTTTCATCGTCGGACTCGTCATTGCCTCCACTTGTCATTTGATTTGCTTGAAATCTTTTCCTCTCATTTTGGGCACATGAAATGATAGTGACAATTCGTTCCCTTTATTCCGATTTACACGCTTAACTCCAAAAATGATACCTAACAAGAAAAACACATAAAATATTATCGATAAACACTCGAAAATGACTAATTAGTCTAAGTTAGACCCTCCAAATGTGACATTTTCGTGTCACATCAATGAGCTGATCTGGTATAGTCACAGAATTCCTAGGCATAGCTTTGTGCCTGGATCAGTATGCACACAGCCTTGAGGACAAAGAAGAAGTTACATGGTTGGGGAGTTCCTGTTTCTCCGACCTGTCCTCTCTGTTGCTTGTATGAGGAGGATGATTACCACCTTCTATTTGGCTGTGAATTCTCAAGGGCCATTTGGTACAAACTTTTTGATATGCTCAATGTTTCTAAGCTCAGTTGGGGCTCTTGGGATGGGGAGATCTCTTGGTTTGCTGCTACGTTTGGCAGGAATGGCCCTTTGGGTCTGTTGGGGAGGCTTTCCTTCAATGCCTGCATTTATCATGTATGGGGAGAGAGGAACAGGAGATTATTTGCAGGTACTTTTGAAAGCTGGAAGCTACTTCATTCAGAATTATCTCTGATGCTAAGATGAAAATGTCATGTGTTTGTAAGTCTGTTAGGGACAGTGCTGCTGCCAGGTTAGTTGCTGCTAAGTGGAACTTCTCTTGGGTGTTCACTTCTCTGAAGACAGTGGTTTGTGTCTGGCAGAAACCAGGTTTTGGCACTCATTTGATTAATACAGATGGATCTTATAGTTTGACTGCTACTGGTTATGGTTGTGTGATAAGAGATAGCTTTGGTGATGTGGTGCTTGCAGCTTGTGGTGCTTGCAGCTTGTGGTGCTTGCAGCTTGTGGTGGTTCCAGGCCCATCAGTGTGTTGCACCATGAGTTGGAGGGGGTTGCAGTTGGGTTAGAACTTGCTAGTTCTCTTGGCCTTAAGAGGGTGGTGGTTGCCACTGATTCTATTATGGTTTGTAGGCTCCTGTCTAAGTCAGGGTCTGTTCCTCCTTGGAGATCTCTCTTCCTGTGGCAAAAGATTAAGTGTCTTATGAGCTCTTTTGACTATTGTGCTGTTCAACATGTATTCCGAGAAATTAATCAAGTGGCTGATCTGTTATCTAAGGCTAGAGTGGAGTTGGGAAGGGTGGTTCTTAGTGCTGCCTCTTTGGGTGATTCTGTTCAAAGAGTGGTGAAAGATGACAAGCTTGGGGTTGTGAGGAGGAGAGTTAAATGATTGTTTTTTTTTGTTTTGTTGCTCTTTGAGCTTGTGAGTTTTCTGTTTGGGACTCTGTGTTGTTTGTTTTAGGGCCCTGGCTCCCTTATGCCTGCTGATTAATGACAAAAAAAAATGTTTCAGCTGGTTTCTAAGCTCAAAAGAGTCAAGTCCAGGTTGGTGCAATGGAAGGTTGCTAATTCTCTTGATGTGTCTGAGCAGGTAGCTTCTGCTAACCAAGTGGCGGAGGAGGTGCAGGTTCAGATGCAGGAAAACCCTGTTTTTTTTTTAAAGAGTCAGCGGGGATTAAGGGACCCCGACCCTTTTATTGAAACAAAAACACCACTGTACATACATCCCTCATTATAGAACAACTATAATGGACCAAAAGACCCCAAAAAAGAAACTCAACATTTAAGACTCTACATGCCAAATTTTCCTAAGTCTAATGACACCCCTCACATCCTGTGAAACAATATCAGCAACTCCTTCAAATCTGGTGGAGCTTCTTCCTCTGCTCCCATGGGTCCAATGGCCAGGAAGCTTCTTCATGAGGTGGAGGATGAGGGATGGACTCCTGTTGTTAAAAGGAAGAGCAAGACTGGAGGGAGTCAGAGTAGGAATGAGACAGGCCATAAGAGGGTGTGTATTGCTGATGGGGATCATAAAGAAGGGACCCAAGACAGTTCCATGGAGGATGCTGGTGGGGTGGGTCCTGAGAAGTGTGACACTTCCATTGCAGGTGTTGTCATTGATATGAATCTGGTTGAGGAGCCAAGTCACAGTGACAGTGTTGCTGATGTAGTGGGCATTTTTGATAACAAGGAGAGGAGTTTGGCCCCAAATATTGGGGTGAAGGGAGGTACCCTTAGGAAACCATCTTGAATTCTTAATGATTAGCCTAGGTTGTTGGAATGTGAGAGGCCTAAATGGTCTCCAAAGAATAAAGGAGGTAAAAGACCTCATAGAGTTCATAAATTGAGCTTGTGTGGTTTTGTTGAAACCACAGTGGCTGCTTCTAATAAAGTTGTTGTCCAGAGGTCCATTAACCCCTTTTGGGAGTACATTGATAACTATTCTGCTAGTAGTGGAGGAAGAGTTTGGCTTGCTTGGGATTCTAAAGTTCTCACGGTAAGTCTTGTGTTTACTTCTGAACAGCTTTTGGCTGTAAGAATTTTTACTATTGATTCTAAGGTCTTTATGCTGGCTATTGTTTATGGTCACAATTCCAGCACTCAAAGGCTTGATTTGTGGAATGATATGAGAAACCTTGTTAGGAGGTTCCCTGGACCATGGGCTTTCATGGGGGACTTTAACTCCATACTAAAGGCTGATAAGAAGGGGGGGGGAGCCTGTAGTAGTCAGTAACTACATTGATTTTGCTCACTGTCTGTGACTCTGAACTCTTTGACTGCCCCTATACTGGCTGTCAGTTCACTTGGAACAATAAGCAGGATGGTATACACTGCATTTTTTCCAAGTTGGACAGAGTTTTGATAAATGTTGATTGGCTTGCTTTATTTCCTCTTGCCTCCTGGTGCTACTGATCACTCTCCAGCTATCTTCTCCTTGGAGGATGTGGTCTGTATTGGTAGGAGACCTCTCAAATTTTTTAATTGCTGGTGTGAGGAGCCTAACTTTATGGAGTTGGTTGAGGAGGAATGGAAAGAAAGTGTGAGGGGTTATCCTATGTTTAGGCTAGTCACAAAGCTTAAAAGGTTGAAAGCCAGGCTGGTGCATAGGAAGGTTGCAAACTTTTTGGATATCTCCAAGCAAGTAGCTCTGGCTAAGAAGGTGGTTGAGGAGGTCCAGGTTCAGTTGCATGCTCAACCTCAGGATGTGGAGCTCAGGAGGCAGGAAAGGCAGGTGGTGCAGGACTATTCTCACTTAGCTAGAGTTGAAGCATCTATGCTGAAACAGAAGTCCAGGGTCCAGTGGCTTAATGAGGATGATAGCAATACCAAATTTTTCCACAATTATATTAGAGAAAGAAGGGCCAGGAACAACATCACTAAGATTACCAATAGTGAGGGGGTGGTGCTTGCAGAGCCACAACTCATTGTGGATGAATTTGTTGATTTTTATAGTTCTTTCTTTGGCAATGAGTCTGGTGAGAGCTCAGAGGATAATATTCTTAATACTTTTACCTTTGATAATACTCTTTCTCTTGACAGTGAGCAGGTTTTGCTGCAGCCAGTTACTAGGGAGGAAGTGGTTTATGCTTTGTCTACTATTGGCTTTGATAAAGCTCCTCCTCACCAACAACAGGTCTGGTATTAGCCAACAAGTCTGCCACCTTATTAGTCTCTCTGAAAACATGCACAATCTTACAAGAACCAAATTGCAGCAGCATTCTTCGAACATGTGTGACCAAAAACTTTGACTGCCAAGGAGGGGACAAACAACAATTGGATAATAAGCTGCAAGCAAGTTTAGAATTAGTTGCAACAATAACCTTATCACAACCATGCCTAAGAGCAAGCTCCAGCCCCTTCCCAATACCCGGAACCTCATGATGCAAAACTGAAATAGGAATAGCAGCCCCTCGAGCAGCAGCAATAGCAACCCCCAAATGATCCCTAAGGATACAACCATACCCAACAGACTCCTTACAATAGGACCCATCAACATTGATCATCACATAGCCAAAAGGTGGCTTCACCCATTCACACAAGGTAATCTTCACTGCCCTAAACTCAAACTATAGGTTAAAATTATTGGCAACACCTCTACTGCAAAAATAGTCATTTGCTTTAACTGGAAGACCAGACACTCTCATCCTAACATCAGTCACAATCCTTCTAAGGATATCTCTTTCTGATTCAGCCTTCCCCGTGAAGATTCTCCTATTCCTCTCCAACCAAACATGATAAACAAATGCATTAAAGGCTAGCCTACCCACTAATGCAACCATGTCTTTACCTGCACAAAACTTGACCAACCAAGCTATCTCCTGATCCCAATCAAGGCAAGAGAGTTTAATCACAGCAAGGAGGCTAAGAATGGTCTGCCAAATAGACTTTGAATAACTGCAGCCAAAAAATAAATGAAAGTCATCCTCATGATTGTTTTGGCAGAACACACACGTAGCATCAGGCATAATACCCCATTTACACAGCTTTGCCTTAGTCTTCAGGGCCTATCAGAGCAACCCAAGTGATAAAGCTTTGTCTAGGAACATTGTGGGAGAACCATACAAGAGAGTGCCAATCAACTGTAGCACCCACCTTCCTAATGGCTCGATAAGTAGCCGTAAGAGTATAAAGGCCAGAAGTCCCAGCAGTCCAAACCTTTTCATCATCACAAGTAGGGTGAATCTCCACTAAATGCAGCAACTCAGAAATACCCACCAAGGCTCCTTGAAGCATAAGGGGAACAACCCAAGAATTATCAACAATAAGAGCACTAACCTTGGCAGTAGCATTCAATTTGCTATCATGCCTAAAAAAGAAGTAAGATAGCTATAAAGAACACCAAGAGGATGCCATAAATCAAACCAGAAATCAATGGAATTACCATTCCCAACAAGATTCCTAGCTAACATAGCTCCCTGCATTTAAGAATACACCTCCAACTCCAGGAAGCATCATTAGGAATACTCATGGTCCAAAAGATATTCCCCTTAATAAGATTAGCTTTAACCCAAGAAACCCATAAAGTATCCTTCCCAATATACAACTCCAACACATGCCTAAGGGTAGCAGCAACATTAAGGCTCCATAAATCTCTGAGATTTAACCCACCCTCACTATGAGGAAGACTAAGGACTTCACCTCTAACAGGAGCTGTCTTGGTTTTCATAGCAGTGTCAGCCCATAAGAAGTTGTTAATAATGGAGGAGAGCTCCTGAAACACCCTTTTAGGTAACACAAAAGCACTAATCCAAAACAGAATCATACCATTAACCACAGAACAAATGAGAGTAACCCTACCAGCATAGGAAAGAAACTTAGACTTCCAAGACTGAACCTTACTTACTACTCTATCAAGAAGAGGTTGACAATCAACATAAGTAAGCCTAGAAGAGAGCAAGGGAACACCTAAATATCTCACAGGGAGAGCAGCCACATTAAATCCCAAAATAGCCTTGATCAATCCTATCTGAGCATCAGGAATCCCAGCAGCAAAAATACAACTCTTTTTCTTATTAGCACTGAGCTCAGTGCAAGCCTGGAACATCTCCAAAGCATCTGCTAGAGCAGAAGCAGACTCCACATCTCCCTTAAGAAACACCAGGAGGTCATCTGCAAAACTAAGATGAGTAATAATAGGATTAGCACACTTAGGATGCAAATGAAATCTACCATTATGAACCATGTCCAACAAAAACACATTCAAGACCTCCATAACCATCACAAAGAGATATGGGGACATAGGACAGCCCTGCCTAAGCCCTCTCATACCCTTAAAGTACCCATAGGAACTGCCATTCACCATGATAGAGAACTTAGGGGTGGAGACACACATCCTAACCCAGCCCACAAAATTCTCAGGAAATCCAAACAGAGATAAAATCTTGAAGATGGATTCCCACTCAATAGTATCATAAGCCTTCTGAAGATCAATCTTGATAGCACATTTAGGAGGGCCCCTAGTTGTATGATAATTCCTGGTAAGCTCATGAGCCAAGAGAATATTATCTTGAATAACCCTACCTGCAATAAAAGTAGATTGACAAGGGCTAACCAAATCATATATCACATCCTTCATTCTCAAAGTGAGAATCTTAGTGATGCATTTATAAATAACATTGCAGCAAGAAATGGGCCTAAAGTCCATCACCCTATAAGCATTAGGAGTTTTGGGAACCAAGGTTACCAAAGTAGAATTAACCTCACCAAGCAACCTCCCAAAAGAAAAGAACCTAGAGACATCATCACAAAAATCATCACCAACTATGTCCCAACAAACCTTAAAGAAAAAGGAGGAAAACTCATCTGGACCTAGAGCCTTATCAGAGCCAATAGTTGAAAGAGCAAAAGTAATCTCATCTCTAGTCACATTCCTCATCAAGTCAAAAGCCTGGCCCTCAGTGAGAACATGAGCAAAGCTGAGCCCCTCCAACTTATTAGCAAAATCCCCTCCAGAAGAACACCCAAACAACTTCTGATAAAATCCAACACACTCAGCAGCCACCTCTTTATCCTGAACCACCTTCTCCACCTCATTATTAAAAAGAAAAGGAATATAATTCCTAGACCTCCTCTCCTTCATGGAACAGTGAAAAAACTTAGTATTTCCATCCCCGCGCTGGATTTTTTGGACCCTGGACTTCTGCTTAGCCATAGCCTCCTCAGTCCTAGCAAGCTTGACATAAGTA